>JAEMON010000001.1:77841540-77856603 GCA_030264115.1 Lygus lineolaris | reverse complement strand
CACGTGGTTGCGTCGAGAATGTCTCTATTGAACATGAAAAAAATCGAGAAATTAGCTGAAAAGCCCTAGGGAGTGCACACAATTATGAGTCTATAAAAATTGTTCAAGATAACGTTTACTGTACAAACTTCCATGATAAGTGGGTAGGTAGGTATTATGTTGAACAAAGGTACATAATAACTAAATTTTGTTTTCATTGAGGAAAAAGAAATATGATGAATATGGTTGTGAAAAACGTGGCCAATAAAAGGTCATGTGGGGAAATATTCACATCTGAACGAGGGGTGGTAAAGGCTATGGGTGAGTAAAAATTACACATGACTTTTACTGGGAAGGCCATTGTTGAGTTAAGTTTACACATATGTATTCGGTATTTACCTTTTGGAGGTGAACAACATGCACCCACTGAAGTTTTTATTCTGGCGTCTGGCTGGCAACTAACCAAAGAAGGAATAGATGGGAGGAGGTTCACATTGGTCGCCGGGTCTGCCCACAATCAGCAGAAGCTAACGGATGATGAGTAAAAATTACACACGATGGCTTTCTAGGGTTAATCTAACTGAAATTGGTCGAGTGGTTCCGGAGTCACTCATCCAATTGTGAAGAGTCAGACCCCAACTACCCTCCGAATGGGAGCGAAATATGTCCTTCGGGAAAAGTGAAATGAAGTTTCAGGAAATTCACGCTATACGTGGTCCAAAAGTGATGGAATAGGTCCATTTATGGGCTGCCCCGCACAATTCCTAAAAAATAATTTCATCAAAATCGGACCATAATTCAATACAGTTTTGGACGGGACAAGGAATCGCCACGGACTGACTGACAGGTAGACGGACAAATAGAAATTGACCCAAAATTGTTGACAAAATTGACGAATACATAGCTTCTTACCTTCGGAACGAGGAAGCAAAATCATGAAAACAAAATTTGAACCAAAAACACACCCCAAAACAATGGGTTCCCGAAAAATCACTACAAATAACTTCCTTTTAGCGAATTTTCGAAGAAATTGAAGCTATTGCAATGGCTTCAAAATTTAAATTCTGCAAATTTTTGACATTTTTCTTGATGGAAATCCGTTTCAGGCCATTCTGGAACGATTCCTGAAATTTAACACTTATATATATATAATTCAGAGTCAAAAATCGCTAAAAAACTTGTTTTTTGCGTTTTTTTTGTGTAAATGACCATCTTAAACATAGGAACAGATGGTATATTCGGAATCAGCGTAAAATTTCCTATAGAAATCACCCACCAAATCGGTTAAAATGATTCTTTGAAAATTCGCTCATCAAATGAATGGGACTTTTGCTAATTAGTTGTAAATATCGATAGGAACCTGAAGTTTGGCAGATAAACGTGAGACACCCTGTATAATAGTCTGGCCTGTCAGGTGAATAACTACCTAAAATACTGTACTGTCTTCAGTCACTTTTGGAATATTCCAAAAGTTCACCCTCGATCGAATGATGAGGTTCCGCTAGATTGAATCATCGGGACGTGATGATCTAGGAATCCGGTTATAGCCTCATCCCTCACCCTTAATAATCTGCACTGCTTCAAGGTTGAAAAGCCCTATATATATTTTAATTAACTTAGACTGATCCATTATTAAAATTAGTTATGGGGAAAAAAATGTAAATTTTTTTGAAAAGACGAGGAGAATTGAATTTCCCTACGCTCAAGAAGGAAAAATTAGGATGAAGAAACACAAATGAGGATAAGGAGGAAGGAATTGGTAATGGAGTTACCTCCATGAAAGAAGTAATCTTGACGGAAGGAGAGAACGGAGACGAGGAGAAAAAAGAGAATGGAAATAAGTCAAAACGTTGCCGTGCCCGTATGATGGTTTTAAATCGCAAGTATCAAATCCCGGGGGAGTCTGGATCCTTTTGTTATTTTTGAAAGGGAGTAAAACTGAGAAGGATGAGGATGGTGCGACAGAAGTGACGAGTTATAGGGACGAGAAGGGAAGGTCACGTAGCCTGTCTCCCCAAGTTCCAGTGGCGTCAAACCTTGGTTCTAAGTTATTCAATCGATCAAGGATTTCCTTCACGTTAAAACGGGTGTATCCACCCTTCTGACAGGAAGCATCTTTCGGAGGGGCTATCATTACTGACAGATTTTCGCGTGCCGGCTCCACCCTCGGCTACACAAGATTGTACGACCGTGGCGTGTGAGAGAAAATTCGGGTATGGAAGCTTTCACGAAAACGTTGAACGTCAAGGTATTCACCCTAATGTGTGAAGAATATGAAAACATGATGTTCGGTATAAAATTAGCTATAAAACGGCAGCTGCTTGTAACCATCCAAAAGTTTTGAGGAACCATCAATTTCCCAAAGTCGCAAAGTGTTTGGTTTTGCCAATCTGCGAAGACAAAAATACTGAAAGTCACCTGAATTACAGTTCAATGGGTTCCTTCAAGTGGTCAATTTAGGGAGTGTGAGGTATTGTAATATCAAAGACATTTTCAATAATTTTTTCACCCATTAAAATGTTCACATTCAAGATAACACTTCGTTCCTATTGTGGGGGTCTCCGAGTACCCCAACGCCATTTTTTGCTTGTATGCTAACGTTTCTGCTGATCAATCGTGCCCAGACCTTCAGCTGCTAGTGTCGTTGGACTTCCGTAGTAGGTGAATAATGCGTTTTTTTCTGAATAAATGACAGAGCGAGTCTGTACCTACCCCACAGTAGTGTCTGAATAACAGATTTGAGATGCTGTTGTAAGTACAAATTCATTGACTTTTTGCACAGTGGAACTAATTAACGTATAGCAACGTCATAACCAGCGGACATGCTAGTAAATGTTAACCTTCAAGCGTTCGCGCGGACGGTCAAGTGACCGTCATCTTCGTATTTCGAGAAAAGAGCGCGTTGGTAAGCTTTGGGAAAGGTGGGAGAGGCATGTATTCTCTAATTATGCTTCCGGCCACATGTCAATCCACTCACAACCGTGATTCCACGCTCAGTACAGTCCGAAACGTGCCAGTAAAAACTTGGGACTGTCATTTGACCGTCGCGCGACTGCTTGCGAGATTTATTCCACTGCCTCAGCGGTCAATTGACAGTCGCGCGAACGGAACAGATATATTTTCATCCAATGTAAAATGTAATTAAAAATTAATTCTTCAATCTAAAATGTAAGTGTTTCTGCAGTGTTGGAACTTCATTAGCCTATCCTGCGTCTCTCTCTATCTTTTTATCCCACCTAAGTGATCTAACAATCCTTTTAGCGAATTTTCGAAGAAAATGAAGCTATTGCAATGGCTTCAAAATTTTTTGTAATGCAAATTTTTGACATTTTCTTCATGGAAATCCGTTTCGGACCATTCTAAAACGATTCCTGAAATTTAACACTTTTTTATATGTGTATATGTGTCACTCCAGACGATATATGCCCGAGGGATCGAGATAAAAAATCCAAAAAAAAAATTAAAATGTCAATAATATCAAAAGAAAGGATGAGTTCGTTGCCCAGAATTTTTGGAGTACTCAAAGGGGTCAAATTTTGAAAATTTAGTCAAAAATCGCTAAAAAACGTGTTTTTTGAGGTTTTTGAGGTTTTCGGTGTGAATTACCATCTTAAACATAGGAACATAAATATGGTATATTCGGAATCAGCGCAAAAGTTCCTATAAGAATCACCCACCAAATCGGTTAAAATTATTCTTTATTATGGCACAAACTATTTTCGTTAAGACCTATATATTCTGTGATTTTATTCGTGTCGACGTACCTGCTTATTTCCAGGACTTTTGCCATTTGTACTTGCGTATGTATACTATTCTAGTGTTTTCTCTAGTGTGATTGAATAATATTATTTTTGCCAAGAAAAACCAAAGGAGATTTATATTTTAAGCAAATATCTATTTTTATGTTGAAAGCTAACTACTACACATGCATACTTCGTTGAATAATAAAGAATTTTAATTGGGAAGGTGTTTGACTAGTTATATCACAGTTCCTTTCCAATAATCCATGTGTATAATTCACTAAAAGTAAGAAAATTACAGTGATAATAATAGAAAAAACGTGGACGGTCAAATGACAGTCGCGCGAACGCTGGTGTGACTGACGTTGGCGCGAACGCATGAAGGTTAAAATTCGTAAGCCCCGTGGCATAGCTGACATTTTTTTCTCCTCTATAGAGTGACTTTTTCATAACTGACGTCGATTCTTTGTTTACTGTGCTTACATTCATCTCATTCTGTGTTTGCTTTACCTGCCATTTGTGGTTACCAGGAACCTATTGTAGTTTTTCCCTATAACCTACTCTAGTAGGTAGGTAGGTAGGTAGCTAATTGCTCAATAGGAAATACTGTTTATTTTTCGAGTAGGTAGATGTTTTCAGAGTTTAAAGAGTATGTTTTCAGAGTATTTACTTGTTAACCTGAGGTTTTGAAGTGAAATAAAGGTTCTTTATTCAAATTGTTGTGATTATGTCGTTCCAAGGAAACATGCAAAAACCCTTGTAAACAGGATGGGGAACTGGCAATACCCCACAGTAGCAAGTAAGTCCCAAATTTTCACAGTAGGAACGGAGGGTTGAATTAAAAAATGTTTAAAATTTTCATTTTTCATGGTTGCAGATACAACTGTGAATACGATGATGCAGATCATTATTCTACAAGGGTTCAGGTCACTCAAGACAGAACGTGTCCCAGGTCCTCTGTAATACACTCCAAAATCCAAATTGCATTGTTTTCATCACCCTTAGACATTGTACTTGGCACACAATGTGTTTATTTTCGCATATACCAAAGTTAATTTTTCTCATTTTGTCGTTCCAGGTTGGCGGAAACAGAGACTGTGCATCGCCACAAACGTAATCTCATACACCATAACTATAGAGCTTTGGGAGGTAGAACTGGTTTCATCAAATTTAATCAACATAAATAGCATTCTCGATAATTTACTCCATAGGGCAGATGTATGAACCTCCCAAGTGAGTGTGTGGTCGACTGACATGCCCAAGTAATCGTTACCTCCTGTGATTCGGTGATAGTTGGGCAATCACGCAGTTGTTGGAATCTCCAACACATATCATGTTATGGAAGCTTACGCCGCACAGTGGGCCAAAATGGTCATTTTCCGGCAAAAACTAAGCTCCACTCCACATTTATAGGAAATTTTGCGCTGATTCCGAATATATCCCATGATCCTATATTAACTGCGTAAACCTAAAAAAACCTAGAAAATTCACGTTTTTGACCATTGGAACCTCCCAAAATTATTTTTACATAAAAGAAAAGACCTGAGACTTTGCGTCGAATGAGACCAATGCCAGGTCACCAACAAAGTAACCATGATTTTTGGTTATTTTTAAAAGTTTTCCTTTTTCAGTCATGAACACGAAAAAAGTCGAGATAATGGAAAACTTTGAAAAATCACCAACAATTATGAGTACTTAGTTGGTGAGCCAGCGTTGGTCTCATTCGACACAGAAGTCTCAGGTCTTCAACTTTCCTTACATACAAAAATGATTTTGGGAGGTTCCAATGGTCAAAAACGTGAATTTTCTAGGTTTTTTCATGTTTACGCAGTTAATTCGCTATTTTAGGAATAGGAACATGGGGTACACTCGGAATCAGCACAAAATTCCCTATAAATGTGGAGCGCAGCTTAGTTTTTTCCAAATCCGCCCCACTGTGCGCCGAACCTCTCCGGCAAGTACAGTGAAGTCTACCTGAAGAGCAGAAGCTTACATTTGTCTGCGTTCCTCACAAGCTCGGTCCTTTGGAACCACTTTTCCAGTATTTCCATGTTCCGCTCCGTCTCAGCCCTGAGCACGTCCGTGGTTGCCGCCTTCCGCAAGTGACAGCAATGTCATCAGCGAAGGAAGAAAAACCCTCTCTGCCACATCGGCCAGGTCGTTCACAAAACAAGGAAGAGTGCGAGCGAAATCAAGCTCCTTGTAGAATATCCTCTGTTTCTCCTAGGACATCTCCAATCATCACTCGTTGCCTCCTTCCAATCAAGAAACTCCTTCAGCCACCATAATATTTGTCAATTTGATAGGGAATGGGGTCCACTGAAATATTCACCTTCTTCCCCCAGATTTCAATAAATTTATTATCTTCCTCAGGACCTATAGCAAACAATACACCAAATCCCTATATAGGAACTAAAGTATAATACATAATTGTTATTAACTTCATATATATATATTTTTTTTTAATGCAGTGACTCATTTACCTACCAGGTTTTTCAAGTGAACGAGGACGGAAGTGTATTGTTTACACTATATAATATTTCCTTCGAACCTACACCATTTCTGAGTATTAAAGTTGAATTAAATTTACCTTTACCCACCATTTGTCTGTGTTTGTATGCCGATATAGGGATTTGGTGTAATGTTTTTTATAGGCCCTGAAGAAGATAATAGATTTATCGAAAGCTTGGCGAAGAAAGGTGAATATTTCAGTGGACCCCATTCCCGATCAAAATTGACTAATATTTCTGTGTTGGGTCGATCTCCATACACCCACCCCAATATGCCATCGCTTATATTCGTGCAGAAGGTGGGGATGGGGAATTTGTCCCCATAAATTAAAAAATTGCCACTTCCTTCTTGCGTTTCAAAACTTATGACCAATTTTGATTGCGTGTCTGCCTTACTGTTGGTCTGTTATTTGTCTATTAGCAATTTACCTAATTGATCCTTGATGATATATTATGATGATGATTGATTATGTTGATAACGATTTAATTCATGATTGATTGATTGAGTAATTTTATCCGCCTGACGGGATTCAAAATCGATTCCATGCATGCGCTGCTATCTAGTGGCGGATGCGAGAGTCACGCTCTGTACCCATACCAAGAAACTTCCGGAGCCATTTTTGCTTCCTCACTACCAATGGTGGCACGGGAAGTAAAATAGAAAAAAAACCGACTGCCAATAGTGGGTGCAGGACAGAGCTTCCTCGTACCTATCCATAAGTCATGATGATTGTTCATATGATTGAAATGTGTTGATTCAATTGAAATCTCAAAAAAATTGTAAACCATATGCGTGCGGGAATAGCCAAAATTGTTCGGGAAGGTCTAAAACGTAAAATGCGAGTAGAAATGTTGACTTTGGAGGAAAAATCAGGTTTGATAATCTGTGAAAACAATTTTCCGCTACTTTGGTGGACTCGGTAGCAAAATCGGAGAGGGAAACATATTAAGATTTCAAGTGCTTGTTAATTTTTGTAGTGCGGTTTGCTTAGTAAACTACTTAATTCAATGGCAGGAGACCTAATTCAATGCGATCCATTTTCAAAGTATTTTAATCGGTCCTAATTAATGAATTCTTTGGTAGAGGCAGAATCTTGACACTCAATTAAAAATTACTTGAGGACTTCAAAGAGCAGGGTATGAGTTATATAATTTAATCGTAACAAAAGACTGTTCACGGAGAAAACTTGGGGAATAAATTGAAAATGAGATTCATTTTCAAAGGAATAATTCCTCCAGGGCACAGTGCCTCATCTGTTTATTTTACCGTACCTACTGTTCTTCCTCTTACTTACATTCACGTCTGCATAATTAGTCAGCAGTGAATTCAAATCTGTTCTGTGTGACTCCTAGAGATGATTGGGCCTTTTGTAGGATTACTTTGACAAAATGATTTGGAAGCTATCAAAATCAAGATTAAGATTTCGTGTTTTTGTAATGGAGAATTGCTGAAATCTGCACCTCAATTATCTTCGATCAAAAAGAAGAAATTGGATACGGTATAGAATGAGCGGTGAATGAATGAATTCAACGTTTATTTTACCAAACTAATTGAGAATCGTATGAATTAAGCCGAACATTTTACGGAATTAGCCCACCTATCTGCTGGGGAGTGATATGCATAGGTACCTGTATAACAACTTCTTAAAAGTAGATTGGGCAGTTTAGGGCCCTGATGCACGAGTATACCGTATAAATATATGTATAGACGCGTAGGTAATATACGTGAGCAGGATATGCGTGATATACGTTATACAGGGTGTTCACCTTTAAGGTGGGGAACCTTCTAGGAATCGATTTTATTACTAATTTCCAACAAAAAGTGTTTCCTAGAGTTTTTTTATAAACCCCTTATTTCTCGAGTTTTTTTAATTTCAAGATTTTTTCGTGTTTTCGACTTCACGTCACTAAAATGGCCATAACTCCCTTAGTTTATTGTTTAACCCGCAAGAGGTGTTGGGTGAGCGTCACCCCAATTTCTATTTTTGGGGGCTCCAATCCTCAAATCCCTCTAGGTATGTGTCAGGTAAGGTTTCCTGGTCGTTTACCGTTTAATCCGATTAAAGATGACGGGAGAGGGTTGGTGAGCGGAGCGCTCACCCAACACCACTGACGTCCCTTCACTGTTCCTATAAATACCACGTTCGAACCGATTTTTTTTCCTTCTGTTGCAAATATCTTTCGAAGAAAAAAGCCTATCTGTGTTCTGTTTCGCACTTACGGACGGGTTTGAAATATTTTCAAGTTCTTTTTATCCTCTATTTTCATTTTTATCCGCGACGGACCATGACATGATGAGAATGGAGGAACTAATTCGGCTATGGATTCAGGAAATGTAAGTTTAGAAAAAAGCTATTCATATATTCATACATATTTTTATATAAAATTACATGTATGTACGTGCATATGCGTTGAATATTTATTTATTTCTCTCCTGAAGATGATTTAGCACATTACCTGAGAATTTAGATACCTTCGATGTGTTTGGTCAGTTGGAACAATAGGAATATATTAATTAGGTATTATATTAGCTAATTTACAGATGATAATGTGGGGGAAACAAAAGGAGAGCACGTAAATTTACCCCCCCCCCCCCCCCCCCCCCTACGAAGTGGTTATTGGACTATTTGAGAGTATTAAAGGGGGTTTGTGTCAGTAAGAATACTATTAGACAATTTATGGATGAGAACGTGAGTTTAGCACGTATACATTTACTAATAATTATTAATTTTTATTGATATTCATATAAAATATTTTGTATCTCCTCCTAATCTTCGTTGGTGCACTATGTGAGAGTTTCTACTCAAAGTCTGAGGTCAGTAGGACCAATATTGAGGAAGTTATGTCAAAAAATTAAGAAAACGTGAGGTGAGCGCGTAGCTCACCCAACACCACAGGCTTCCATTTGAAGGGTGACACCTCTCGCGGGTTGAAATAAGAAAAAATGACACCATCAAAAATAACGTTGCAATCTCTATCTCCCTTGTGCATCATAAAAACGTTTAAAACAGTAGATTCAGTGAGCCTGAAATCGGATTAAAATGGGAGTTTTCTCACATTTTCAAAAGTACTATTTTTTCAAACGGCTCTTTGTCTCCGATAAAATCGATGAATTCACGTGCAGGTTACAGCAAAAACTGTCTCAGAATCTCACCTTTTAATTGGTGTGGTTACTTTGTATTTTACTATAAGAATTATCGGAGAAAAGTATTAGGGTGCTACGACTTGACCATGGCTAGAAGTGTTTGGTATCGTTTGCGACTTAATTTTTCTCGCAGAATCGAATGGTGACACTCCAGATTCATTCTGACTGTTGGAGATTCGATTTATCGAGAAAAAATGGACACTTTTTGGACATACCAGCACATCAAACTCTCATTTTGCTAATCAATGTTTGTTTATTGATGTTTTTCAAATAACTATTGCTCGGATTTACCTTAATTAGGTCATTAGCTCTGCAAAAAATGGGTACTGGTATATCCATAAATGTAGTATTCTCCTCGAATAATCGACTCTCTAACAGTCAGAATGAATCTGGAGTGTCCCCATTCGATTCAGCGAGAAAAATTACGTCGAAAACGATACCGGATTTTTCTAGCTATTTCAAGTCGTCGAAAAAAATTTCAATTCCTCGAAAAAACGACGTTTTTTGGCATTCAAACTTTTCTCCCATAGTTTCCACAGTAAAATACAGAATGACCACACTATTGAAAATTCGAAATTCTGAGACAGTTTTGGCTGTAACCTGCACGTGAATTCACTTATATTATCGGGGACATAGAGCCGTTCGAAAAATAGTGATTTTTAAAATGTGAGAAAACTCTGATTTTAATCCGATTTCAAGCCCACTGAATCTGCAGTAAAAGTTTTTATAGTGCACTAGGGAGATAGAAAATTCAATGTTTTTTCTTTCAGTGTCATTATTTTTGATTTGGAACTGTAAACTAAGGGAGTTATAGCCTTTTAGTGGTGTAAAGTCGAAAACTTAAAATAAAAAAACTCAAGAAATAAGGGGTTTAAAAAACTCTAAGATACACTTTTTGTTGGAAATTAGTTGTAGAATCGATTCCTAAAAGGTTTCCCACCTTAAAGGTGAACACCCTGAATAGTATAATATGTGTAAGTGATGTACACTTTCATTGGTATAGCTTTCCTCATGTACGTATTTATTTATGATAAAAGGATGCCTATTGGTGATCGTGAGGAATAATTATATAAAAATAAGTGTGCGCATGGGCAGTGGATAAAGGGCTGTCTATGGCGCAAATCTACCCAAGCCCAGTTTCGGAGTTATGCTTGGGAACAACAACTTGTCCGTGCGCAGTGTCAATCACTGGGACTCATCTCGGTGGCAACACCCAACTACCCTCCGAATTTGAGCGTAATAAGGCCAAATGTTCGCGAGAAATCGGCGTTTGGGGAAATCAACTCTCACGCATGCGTGAGAAAATTGTTAAGATAGATGAAAGCTTCCAACTTTCATCGGTTCTTCGTCCTCCAATACGCGAATCGAAAAAAAAAAAAAAAAAATCGATAACCACGGTTGCCGAGTTATTTCAAGGAGAGAAAATGAATTTATCTCCGGTTAGTCATAATAATTTTCTTTTCCCTCTCCCGGAAACGGCAGAAAAAGCCTCGGTCCCTGCTAACTCTTCATCTAGGCACCTTAATGGAACCCATTATTATTCAGCATTCAGTTCCAATAACAAACGCGCGTTCAGCTCTCCCCTTGCAGGAATGAAAAACGTGAGTGACATTATTGTAAGAGGCCTGGATCGCCGAAGAAAAATAGAGGAGGACGATTATGTGAGCCACCCCGATCGGGGAAATCAGGAGGAGCGGCTCGGAATACTTGAGTCGAATTTCCCCTTTATTATAACGGCTTAAATTCGATACCGAGTCTATCATTTTTAGGAGATTGGCCCGTCAGAGGCTCGCTGAAGCGGTGTGACTATTTGTGATTCCCATGTTAGCGAATTTTCAAAGGAAATTAGCCTATTGCAACTGGAGCAACTTCTTATGTTGCATGCATGTATGTTTTTGTTGATGGTATTTTCTTTCGAGCCTGACATGTATTCCTATTCCATTCTTCCTCTCTTCAGAGGTTTTCCCGGTGTCTCCATAGCTGCTACGGCCTTAACAAGTTGTTTTTCGCTCATGCAGGCGGGAACATCATGAATCATCATTGTTAGGAAGCGTTTAGGGGAGGAACGGCTGGATTTAGTAGTACGTAGTTGAGTGTTTGCTCACCAGAGTGCATAGGTACTCCTCTTGAACAGCTGTCAATGCGAGCATGTGTGTAATTTATTGAATAAAATCACAATCTTGCTCCTTTATGAGGTTTTCCCTCTTCCCAACAAGGCATTGTTACAATATTAAAAATGTTTTAAACAAATAGGAGGAGGTAGCTATAGTGTTTCACATGTTCTTTATCAAGTAGAGTAGGTACGAAAGAGTTGGGACTGTTCGGACAGTGGGACATACTGGACGGTTCTATAAAGGGTAGGTTACCACCAAAACTGGAGTCCTTGATTCACTCAAGTAGATGTAGAAGACGACTAAGGAGAAGAAGTAAAGTAAGTAAAGACTAAGAAGAAGAGTGAGTGCAAGTGATAATATGAAAGTCTCCTTGTTATCAGTCGCATTTTTCGGATTTTGCACAGTGTTGTGGTACTTTTGTTCCTTCGTTTCTGATCGATTTTAGTCACTAAAGTGCAATTCGTAGACTTTTTCAGTAGTGTAACGTGAGTGTTGGCTCCGAGAGAAGGATGTGAAACACTTTTGGTGTCTATAGAAATAGAAAATCCATGGGTACTTCATAATACTTGTGATCTGCTGAGAGGGACATTTTGGACAGACTGTCCCGTGTGTCCCTACCAGAATCCAACCTCTCATGTCTCGTCATATTTCCCCTTATAGAGTGGGGACAGTTTGGACAGTTTTTTTTTAAATTGCTGTACTAAACCCCCTTCCAGTAAAAAAAAAAAACTATTTTGTGTATTTTGATTCGGGTGGATGTAAGCTCACTTGATTTAGGTAATTAATATTTCACAAACACGACGATTTACCAAAAAATGGAATTTTGTCCAATGTGTCCCAAGAGGTGGGACACATTGAACAAAATTCCATTCTTGGTAAATCTTCGTGTTTGTGAAATAGGAATTACTTGTGGATATGTTTTACCTAAATCAAGTGAGTTTACATCCACCCGAATCAAACACCCGAATCAAAACACATTTTTTTTTTTTAGTGAAAGGGGGTTTAGTAGGTACAGAAATTTGAAGAAAAAAACTGTCCAAACTGTCCCCACTCTCCCCTGATTATTTACATTGGTACTATTATTTTACAAGGAAATTTATCTGTCATACTTGTTCTATTAGGGTGAAACCCATACAACTACTTGCAACAGGACAAAAGAGGATATATGAATAAAGATTATTAGGACCCAGGTCTGTCATTACAGAGGAAGAAAGAGATCGAACTATGACAACTTGGCAGGAGATGTGGACCAGTGAAATAAGAGAGAGAGATGGACTGCAAGAATGGTCCCAGATGTGGTCCCAGAGGAAGCTTGGGGAAGTCAATTACTTCTCCGCTCAGTTCGTCTCTGGATATTGGTTGTTTTATGCTTATTTACACAGGATGGAAAAAGTCGCTGATACCCCATCGTGCCTCGGCTGCAAAGATGTAACGGACGATGCGCTACATACCTTTTTTGAGTGTTCACAGTGGGAGACGGATAGAAATGGGCCATAACAGGCCCTAAACAGGACATCGTCAGGCCGAACACCAGAGATTGTGGTGTCCCGAATGTTAAGCTGCCAAGCGGATTGGACAGCAGTGGCATAATATTGCGGAGATGGTCCCGAGGAAGAAGACGGAAGAAGATTGGACGACAGGGAGAAGAATAAAGGAGACACTGAGGACTCAGATCGAAGTAATCTGCTAAACAGTCCCAGGCCGAGTTCCGACCTGGGAAAGGAGTTGAGGTTTTCGTGGGATAGAGTCCCACATGACCCAGGGGAAGCGGCCACTCCTGGGTATGTAACGAGATCCCATGAACACCTGGATCCCAGAGATTTTCTTACCTGCCAACGCAAAAAAAAAAAAAAAAATCTGGTGTGAGGCCTCACGCTACATTCCTCGCCTTTTAAAACCTGAAAAATGGGTATTTTGCGGATTTTAACGCTGATTTCGGCCGTCAATATATTTTTGTGGAGATGAAGGGTACCTATTGGAACTTGTTCCTACTTGTAAAAAGAGTAAATCCTGTGAATTTCATCAAAAACGTTAGAGCAGATTGGGAGAAAAGCTTAAAAAATGGGCTAAAAACGACGTTTTTTCATCTATTTGGAATATTTTCTCCCCCTTATAATTGACCTAGAGGGCTGAAATTCTTAGGGTCTCGTCCTCAGACATGGAAAAACCAATCCTCGAAATTGGATTTTTACAAAATAATTTTCGTAGAGGCCGCAATCGTGTTCATACACATGAACACGAAATAAAATACATATATACATACGTACAAACATATATAAGGACTTACAAACACTTTTCCAAAACGCGGAGAAAATTTATCATATATCCCAGGTGGTGTTTCGGAAGTTGGGTTTTCTGCTAATCGCAATACTTTCCATTCGACCTTCAGGTGTGCTGAGGAAAGTAAAAACTGGTATTATATAACATTTTTGGAGCATTGTTAGGGACCAATATCTGAATGAAAGGTGGTTTTTTAGGTTCTCTGTGAAAGTTACGATCTTAAACGTAAAAACATTGTATATCAGAAATCGAAATCCAAATGCATAATTTCTTATAAGAATAGTTCACCAAATGTAAAACATTTCCATAGTTACGTTACCATCCAATAGTAGGTATGTATATACGCGTTTTGTTTCATTGTCATACTGGATACCCTGGTATGATGTGGTACTACAACATAACTACTGTGGAGATTACGATGATTACGATTCTCTCTGCATTGTGTCAGCAGGAGCTACACAGTCGGTTCCGAATCGATTGCATTTGGCGGTATGATTAGACGTCGAATAAGCGTCACATGGGGTAGAAAATAATTGCAGACCTCAAAGGTCGCTATGGTCACAACAGTCGGAACCGTTTGTGTAATGTTGAGGTAAGTATCATTGTAACTGGTCATGTAAACCAGCTGACTAAGGGATCTGTTTAGGATTTGGTTTCTAGCCCGCTGGCTTAATTTACAACTTGCCCTTCCCTCGTTTAAATGACCCTACCGCATTAACATCTTACAACCCCCTCGGATTGTATTCTACACGAAACGAAGGAAATCCTGAATTAATCGTACGCAAATTATTGCTCCAACCAACGGTTAGTTTCTGAGCGGAGTTCTCGTAGAAATAATTTTGTAGCTTCCACAGGTGCTGTGACCTGTGTTTTCAGACAATAGTCGGAGTCATACATCTGCCGACGTACCTACCTACCTACTTGCCTCGAAGGCCTTAGTACGAAATCCAAGTTGAGATCCTAGGTGCTTGTGCATAATATAAGTGGTCGTTTTGAGCTGTTGGATTATTGCCATGGTTATAAGTTGATTGAGAACGGTTATTGTACTGTTGTAGGCGGTGTTTGGATGCGTCCGATGCTGGAGGCCATTCTGTCAACAATCCAACCCCTATTAGCCACGATGTCTCAAATATTACCAGTGCTTTTGAATAGAAAATGAACAACATTAAAATAAGTACATGGAATTGTCAAGGCATTCCTGCAAATATAATGAATTAGTACTGTATAAGTACTCATGACGTGATGAACCCTACGTTTGAATGGGGTCTGCGCATGAGAAATAAAAATTGGAAAAA
>JAEMON010000001.1:77805692-77815862 GCA_030264115.1 Lygus lineolaris | reverse complement strand
ATCTATCACAAACCGTCTTTTACTCATTTTTCGGAAAAATTCAAGTTAGCCCGTTTTTCCCCTTCGGTCTTCGTTTGTAAACATGACTGACTAACGGTAGTGGAAGATGCCAATGCAAGGCGAGCCGGTATCTGCTTGTCCGAGACAGATAAGATAAGAGTGATAACAATACTGACCGGAATACCTTAAAATGTTTTCATTCTAATTGATAAACCATATAGTAATGGTAAAACATCGTAATAAACAGATTAGAGTCTATAGAAAAAGTTTAAAGCGTTGGGGGCAGCTAACAGATTTTGACCCTAATTTTCGCCGAAAATAACGATGTGGGGTGTTGAATTGGCGTGGTCGATATGCATTATGTTTCTGTTCAACAGTATGAACGATAGCGTGTAATTTCATGTTGGCAGAGAAAGGGATCAAATTCGTATTTTTCACCGGGGAAACTTGGCAGAGTTGCAGAAGTGATCCATACTTGGAAGAAAGGGAATGGAATGGATTCATGTGCAGGGCAAACCGACCGGGGGTGGCCGCTACTGAAGAATGGCTTTGTAGAGGGTGAATATTGATCACTGCCAACTTTTTGCTCGCACTTTCTAAAAACTAAAGATTGATTAGACGGCAATATGGAATGGGCCTTACTATACTGGCAAGAGATTTGTCCCTTTCTCCCGCCATCAATGCCCTCTCTGCGGTCTATAACTTTCAAATCCCCGCTCAACTGAATCGCTATTATTAATGTTCTTCGGAGGAAAATGGCTTATGGAAGTATTCAAAATATTTCTTCCGCCCACTGAGTGTATACCTTCTCCTTCCCTTTTTTTTTTTTTTTTTTTTTTTTAATAGGTACAACCTATGTATTACCGTCATGTCTTCCTATCTGATCATCTAACCTATCAACAGGGTGTCCTTAGTGAACGGATGTGAATTCTAATATCCTCATTTTAGGGTAAAAGCACCAATTGTTGACACTTCAAGAAAATTTCTATTCCAAGCTGTATCAGTTATTTTCCAGCAGAATAAGATCCTAATTAGCTCAGAATGTTCGTCAAGATCTCCCCTACAAAATGCACGTATTTGATTTCTCTAAATAGTTTTGATGACCATCACAATGCACTTTTTTCAAACTTAGCTTTTTGAACCAAATATTGACACATTTGCCTTCAGAAATGCCAAATATTGACATTTGCAGTTCCTAATGTTGACAACAATTTAAATATTGAATTAAATATTTAAATATTGTTTCCCTGTAGTTATTTCTCAAGGCAAATGAACAAAAGAGATTGAGAACATGTTATAATATATTTCATGTTACACTAGACATGTTATATGTCAACTTTAGGAACCGAATGTCAAAATCGATGTCAAATTAAGGTTCCACTACGTATTAAAACGGGCAATGTGAAATATTAATTATTTATAATAATGTTTGACTTAAAAAGTCTAAATCTGTTGACTTACCTCATTCAGCTGCGGCAAAAGGATGGCGTCGCATGAGTGACTGTTACAGATGTCATCGGCTTCAATATCAGCAAGATGATTTATAACGGTAATTTTAACGGTGATTTTTACTTACGTTCTTATCAGCAGATTGACGCCAATTTCGAGTACCTACAGTGCCCCAATACCTTATTTTCACATTTTGAAATTGACGTGTCAACATTTGGATTAGTGTCAACAATTGGTGCTTTTACCCTAGTGGTTTTTTAAAACGTTAAGTCATGCAGAATGAGTTGATGAGCAAATTTTCAAAGAATTATTTTAGCCAATTTGGTGGATGATGCGTACAGGAAATTTTGCGCTGATCCCGAGTATACCATAATAAGTTAACGTTGAAAGATTAATGATTTACACCAAAAACCTAAAAAACACGTTTTTTGACCCTTAATTTTCAAATTTTACCCGTAAAGCTAGAAACACACTGCGCTCACGTCACGTGCTCTCATGTGATGTCATGTGCAGTTTCACATCACGTGATATCATGCGTATGTGCACACTGGTATCACGTCATGTGCAGTTTCACATCACGTGATATCATGCGTATGTGCACACTGGTATCACGACCAACCATCAGTTGTCAAGGGAGGGAGCGGACCGAAGAAAAATGTAGATCACAGAAACCTCAAAGAACGGGAACCCCTGCCCTCACGTCACGACAAGATGTAGTCGTCCACACTTTGTATCACGTGATATCACGCACGCGCCCCCTGTCATGAGCGTGAGAGCATGACGTGCGGTCAGTGTAACTGGTCGTGAAAGAATCACCTACTGTCTTATGGGAGAACTTTGAACCACACTTTAGTGGCGTGACATGACTCCCCATGACAGCACATGAGAGCACGTGACGTGAGCGCAGTGTGTTCTAGCTTAAGAGTACTCCAAGAGTTCTGGCCAACGCAATCATCCTTCCTTTTGTTATAATTAAATTTAAATTTTTTGGGATTTTTATATCGATCCTAGGTCAGATATTCTGGAGTGACACATACTATATAAAATATATGATAATACATTCAAACACTTAGTGAAAATTTGAGCGAAATCGGTGGAATAGTCCCGGAGTTATGCCCAAACAAGCGTAAACTTTATGTTGGTTGTCATAGGGACAACTGCGGAACTCTTCTAAGAATTTCACTGGAATGTTCACAAACCGATTCCATACGTCCATGTTACAACAGTGAGGAAGCTTTACTGCCCACCCAGATGTAATCAGATGGCAGATGTAATCACGACATTTTGCGTAGAATTCAAATCTGAAAACAATGGGGGTTTCGAAATTCAGAATATTCCAAACCTTATTTAGAATTTCCCAAACCAAATTCAGAATATTCAAAACACAATTTAGAATTTTTCAAAATAATAATTCAGAATATTCCGAACAAAAATTCAGAATTTTCAAAACCAAATTCGGAATATTCCAAACACAATTTAGAATTTTCCAAACCAAATTCAGAATATTCCAAACACAATTTAGAATTTTCCAAAATAGATTCAGAATATTCCAAACCAAAAATATAGAATTTTCCAAACCAAATTCAGAATATTCCAAACACAATTTAGAATTTTCCAAACCAAATTCAGAATATTCAAACCTAATTCAGAACTTTCCAAACCAAATTCAAAATTTTCCAAACACAATTTAGAATTTTCCAAAATAGATTCAGAAAATTCCAAACCAAAGATATAGAATTTTCCATACCAAATACAGAATATTCCAAACACAATTTAGAATTTTCCAAACCAAGTTCAGAATATTCTAACCTAATTTAGAATTTCCCAAACCAAATTCAGAATATTCCAAACACAATTTAGTATTTTCCGAACCAAATTCAGAATATTCAAACCTAATTTAGAATTTTCCGAAACAAATTCAGAATATTCCATTTCAGTTTAGAACTTTCCAAAATAGATTCAGAATATTCCAAACCAAAAATATAGAATATTCCAAACCACATTCAGAATATTCGAAACACAATTTAGGATTTTCCAAAATAGATTCAGAAAATTCCAAACTAAAAATTTAGAATTTTCCAAACCAAATTCAGGATATTCAAACCCACTTAATTTAGAATTTTCCTAACCTCATTCAGAATATTACAAACCAAAAATCCACAATTTTCGAAACCAAATTCAGAATGTTCCAATCCAAGAATTTAGAATTTGCCAAACCAAATTCAGAATAATCCTTACTAAAATTTTAGGATTTTCCTAACCAAATTCAGAATATTCCACAAAATTTAGAAATTTCTAAACCAAATTCAGAATATTCCTATATCATTTTAGACTATTCCAAAGCGAAAATTTAGAATTTTCCAAACCGAATTCGGAATATTCAAACCTAATTCCGAATTTTCCGAACCAAATTGAGAATTTTCCAAACCAAATTCAGAATATTCCAAACCAACAATTTACAATTTTCCAAACCTAATTCAGAATATTCCAATCCATGAATTTAGAATTTGCCAAAACAAATTCAGAATAATCCTAACTGAAAATGAGAATTTTCCAAACTAAATTCAGAATATCCAAAACACATTTAGAATTTCCCAAAATGAATTCAGAATATTCCAAACCAAATTGAGAATTTTCCAAACCAAATTCAGAGTATTCCAATCCAAGAATTTAGAATTTGCCAAACCAAATTCAGAATAATCCTACTAAAAAATTCAGAATATTCCAAACCAAATTTAGAAATTTCTAAACCAAATTCAGAATATTCCTAACTCAATTCCCTAAGCGAAAATTTAGAGTTTTCCAAACCAAATTTAGAATTTTTCATTTCAAATTTGTGGTTTTTCCAGCATCTGTAGGTACCATAAAATATCGAAGAAAATTCTAAATTTAAAAAGGAAAATTCTGAATTTTGTTTTTCGAGGTTCTGAATCTGACTTTGGAAACCTGCATTATCATTCACTGACAGCTGACCGTCGATATTTTATTGATTTAGTAAAACTTCTCTCTGACTCTCCGGCTGACCGGTAGAATGCGCTGGTTCCCGTCCCCATTTCGCATGTTCAGTTCAAGACACTCGTAGATAGGTGGACGCGGAAGATAGGCAACGTGGATTATAAATCATCAGGTGTGTCTGATGTAACGAACAGATAGTAACTCAACCGATGGAAGGTGCATGAGAGGGGAAAGGTAGGGTAACGAGATAGGCTATGGGGAACAAGATAGGCTACGAATCAGGAACATGATTGTGGGCACGAGGAAGGCTAATAGAGGAAGGAGGAGGAGTGGCGGGCGGAGGGAGGGGAAGAGGCGTTATCATCGGAGCCGCTCGTCATTACCGCCGGCATCGGCGCCTTTTTTTTCTCTACAGAGCGTCAAGGCGCGGGAAATAAGTCGCGGGGAACTGAGCCACAGGCGGAGGAGGAGAAGCGTAAATCTACGAGTAGAACCTCGTCGATAATGTCGGTCGAGTCGCTCCTTGTTGAGGTCGAGGAGGCGCGGCGGGTGGCGGGGAGGGCGTCGCACAGTGACGGGCGGCTCTTAGTGAGGCAGGAGGAGGAATACAATTTAAAATTCACTACCCCCCCGATGAGAGGGTTTTAAGGCTACTAAAGTCCGTTCCAACAATACGAATATTCGAATACTTCGGCTGCCCATAACCCTCTGCGCACACTGTTATCAATATTCGAATATTCTGTCTGTTCCAACCGGTTTGTGTGCGACTCACCCTACTAATAAGTACCGGAATTCGGTTTGAAAAATTCTGAATTTGACTTGGGAAACCTATACTAGAATAGTTCAGCTGCGCATAACCCTCTGCGCACACTGTTATCAATATTCGAATATTCTTTCTGTTTCAACTGGTTTGTGTGCGACTCGCCCTACTAATAAGAACGGGAATTTGGTTCCGAAAATTCTGAATTTGACTTGGAAAACCTATACTATAATAGTTGAGACGCGCATAACCCTCTGCGCACACTGTTATCAATATTCGAATATTCTTTCTGTTTCAACTGGTTTGTGTGCGACTCACCCTACTAATAAGTACCGGAATTCGGTTCGGAAAATTCTGAATTTGACTTGGAAAACCTATACTATAATAGTTGAGACGCGCATAACCCTCTGCGCACACTCTTACAAATATTCGAATATTCTGTCTGTTCCAACCGGTTTGTGTGCGACTCACCCTACTAATAAGTACCGGAATTCGGTTTGAAAAATTCTGAATTTGACTTGGAAAACCTATACTAGAATAGTTCAGCTGCGCATAACCCTCTGCGCATACTGTTATCAATATTCGAATATTTTGTCTGTTCCAACTAGTTTGTGTAGGACTATCCTCTAATAAGAACAGGAATTTGGAAAATTCTGAATTTGACTTGGCTCTTCGAGTTCATTAGTTAACCTATATATGTGTTGCAGAAGGAATCTTCCCAAGAATGAAGACCCGTTCCGACTTCTGAAGACGCCGTTTTCATATGAGGAGGGTCCACCACGGAAGCTCGACCCCTCAGTAGGAAGGAGAGACAATTAATCGGTCTTCGATGGCTGCTGTGGTCAAACACACAGTAGAACCCTTCAGATTTTGCTGTGTCAGTAAAGTTCAAACCCCTTCAAAGTAACATAATTGGACGGCATTAACCAGAAGGGAAACAATCACAGTTTCCTAGTTTCGGGTAATCAGGCATCAAAGTTTTTTCAAGTTTGCAAATCAGGTGTTTATTGTATTGGGATTTTTCTTCTTCTCTTCTTAAACCTAATTGAATTCTGCGTCATTTCCTACTTTGAAAAAATGCAATTACTGTAGTGGAACACTCAAAAATCGAAATGTAATGTGGATGACCCCTTTCTGAGGTTTGAGAAAACGCTGTAAAAAAATCTGAGTAATGAACCACTTCAGCTGGTTCCGTTCTGAGAAATTCTCAACGACTTTTCTCATTCAACCATGAGTTGTTAAGGACTCTCTAGATGATCAATCATTTTGATCAAAAGCTTGAGTCAATCGATTGTATCAAGCATGATTGACCGTTCAGAAACCCGTTAGACGCTTGAATCAAGCAATGACGGTGATCGATAGAAAGTTTGAATGACTCAAGCGGTTGCAGAGGATGCTTGATCGTCTAGGGCAATCTCCGTCAAGCATTGCGTCAGTCACTCAGTCAAAACTATGCTGTCCGTTACCAAAACCGCGCTTGTTACATGTAAGGCACTTCAGTTACCTACATCACTAGGAAGACTATTATACTGTCCACGTTATTATCCAGGGTACCGTGGTAACCATCAACATAACAAACAAGGACTTACAACAAAATTCGCGCCAGGTTTGTGTGGCCTAGAATGAAACAAGATGTGAGGGAGTATGTGCAAAGTTGTCACCAATGCCAGCTAGTCAAATTCAAGTTCAGACCGAAGCCTGACACCATGATCAGTCCTGATCGGTCCGTGACTCCGTTTGAGTGCCTTCATTTGGATTTTGGTGAAAGGAGAAAGAGGTCGAAAGGGTCTCCTAGCACTCAATCCTTCCTTATTGTGGTTGATGAGAATACACGCATGTTGTTCGCCAAGGCAATGAAAGAGAGTTCTGCGGCAGTGGTGAGATATCTATCAGAATTTTCTCACATTGATAAAGTGCGGAGGATAGTCTCTGACAACGGGCCCCAGTTCGTTTCAGCAGAAATGAAGAAGTTTGCGAAACAGAAAGGTATAACGTTGATCAATTCGGCCCCTTACCATCCAGAGGGCAATGGTCTTGCTGAGCGAAAGATGAGGGATTTGAAGCAATTTATGGCACTCTACCCGACCTTTAATGGAGGATGGAAGCGTTGTCTAGAGGCAGGTGTGAATCACATAAACAGGTCATATTGTTCAGCAATCGGTTGTACGCCAAGATTCAAGGCCAACAACGAAGTGTCCTTATTTCCTGCTGACAGCAAATTTGGGATTGAGTCAACGATGTTGAGTGAACAAGCCTTCACGTCAGATCAAGTTAAAAAGTATTCTGATTCTATGAAGAAATATTTCGACAAGCGACACCCAAGAGGAATACCCAAATTCGTCGAGGGAGGGAAGATTTTAGTGCAATTGGGAAAGAGAGGACATGAACCCATTGTGTGTGGACCTTACGAAGTGAAGAAAATAATATCCATGGAAAATTTTCCCAATACTCTAGTGTATGAGGACGAAAATGGAAGAGAAAAAAAAGCTGCAGTTAAAAATGTATTGCTATATCATTGCAGGAGCAATGATTCTGCTTAAGAGGGGGGATGTAAGGCACTTCAGTTACCTACATCACTAGGAAGACTATTATACTGTCCACGTTATTATCCAGGGTACCGTGGTAACCATCAACATAACAAACAAGGAATAATTATTTTAATAATAATGTAAAATCGTGAGAATACAATATTGTGTCGTGTACACAGATCTTTTCATAAATTATTATTACTAATTATTTATGGTAAGGGGTGGACCCTTACATTACAATCGTACGAGTATCTTCCACTGATGAGGGGGTTTTGATCAAAAGATTGAACGGCTGATTGAGGTTGATTGAAGCAAACGTCAATCGATTGACTCAATCGTTTGATCAAGCAGATTGATCGTCTAGGGCCTCTATTAGCGAACCAAAATTCATCATTCTTTCCTTGGAAAACGATACCCTACATGACTTTACCCTCACAAATCCTAGAATTTGCGGCGGAATCTGCCCATTAGGAACTGATAATATCATAGTTTCAGGAAATTCGCGTTTGCTGATGCTTACACGGCGATGAAATTCATGGGGGACCATTACGGGCTAACCCGCACAATCCCTGAAAATTTCATTGAAATCTGGCCAAAAAAATGTTTTCTCATATACCTAGAGGTTTCAGGGAATTTCAAAGAAAATGAAGCTATTGCAAATGGCTTCAAAATTTAATTAATTCAAATTTTTGAAATAATTTTCTTCATGGAAATCCGTATTTATATATAGATATATATAAGTATGTCACTCCAGACGATATCTGACCATGGAATCGAGCTAAAAATCCGAAAAAATTTCAAAATGTCAATAATATCAAAAGAGATGAGTTCTTTTGCCAGCATTTTTGGAGTACTCCAAGGGGTCAAATTTGAGAATTTAGAGTCAAAAATCGCTTAAAAAAAAACGCGTTTTTTAGGTGTTTGTGTAAATTACTATCTTGAACATAGAAACATATGGTATATCCGGAATCAGCGTGAAATTTTCTATAAGAATCACAAACCAAATAGGTTAAAATTATTCTTTGAAAATTCGCTCATCAACTCATGCCGCATGAATGGGACTTTTTTCTCATGTAGAGGTTCACCGTAACCCTGTTGGACTGTAGGTACGAGTATATCCCTCGCATCTTTCTGGGTCACCGTCTGTAACGACCGAACGTGTTGGATATCAAAACGGTCCATGTTGAGAGTGGAAATAAGGATGCAAACATTCCAGAGGAGTGAAAACACTCATTCGGTGGTGAGGAGGCAGCAGAGGCCGGCTATGAGTTTTCAGTTGTTTTTTTTTTTTCGTTTCCAGATTAGAAGCAACATGAGGGGATGACTGGAAAAAGAGGGATAGAATGGGAGAAGAGCCGTACTTTGGAGAATGATAATAAAAGTGGAACACTGGACGGATTTATGGGACAATATCAGGGCTGTGGGGCCACCAAGAGGTGGTCTAAAGAGAGGATTTACGACCCCAAACGACAGCCAGATGGATAAGTTTAATATGTCACCGCTGCATGTTTCATAATTAAATTCGAGATACGTGAGAAGTCTGGAGGAGGGACGTTTTGTGCTCATGCGGTGGTGAGTTGGATAAGAGGATGATTGGTTTGGGAAACGGTTTGACCTCCCTTGAAAAAAAAAAAAAAAAAAAAAAAAAAAAACGGTCAAAATTTTCAACTGCTGTGAGTATGTTAGTGTGTGAGTGTGTGTGCACTCTGTGCCTATACATCCGTAATTTATAACAGCAGTATCCCGGAAGCTTGGCGTTACCGTCAGTGGGAAATAGGGGATGTAACTTTCAAAACGCCGTGAATGAAAACTTTGAACAGGGAGGTTCAGGTTTTTCGTAGATTTTAAATAGCTTCCAATTTATAGAATCGAATGAGACCACCCGGAGTACTGTAATGTCAATCGTTCGTGATATCACGGTAGGAACATACAGCCGAACGCAACCACACTCTGCTACCATGTAATGAGATATTCTGGGCTAATAATACCTGATCAAGTGAGTAATAAGTAGGGGAGACTCTTGACCCACTTTTCAGTTTTTTCCAATAAATTAGTTTAAGAGTTGATTTGAGTGCTCCAAACGGGTTAGGATAAGTAGTCATGTTACTGACACACACTCGGGGCTTACAAAATGTGTGCAAAAACATAAACGTGATAAGATTATAACGATTTCCCCAAACGATGGTAAAAGAGTCAACCATCCCTAACGTTAGGGGTCTTTGTCCCTACGCCCCCACCCCCACTGTTGTCGGTTGGTGGGTCAAACATCCCAAGTACGGTAGATTTGACGATTTGCTGAAGAAGGGTGAACCAATGAATCAATCATACGAATGAAATCAGTCTATTTTATTCGAACGAGGAACTTGAAGTCAAAAATATTAATTATATAAAATAAAACGTCTGCCAAGTTTGGGTGTGGCACATAGCTTCCTCTTATATATAATACAAGCTGACCCGGCAAACGTTGTTTTGCCATAT
>JAEMON010000001.1:77744744-77755853 GCA_030264115.1 Lygus lineolaris | reverse complement strand
CCAAGAACGCGGAATGAACTTTGGCCGAACTTACCAGAATGCAACCAGCCCTCCGGGGAATCCCCAAAATACACATTCTGTGTTACATTGGTTTGATCCTTGATTATAACATTAACAATCCGGGGGTCTGGGGGTGTCCCCCAGATTTCATTTTACATAAATGTACCATCATGAACACAAACCACTGGCGGCTAGACACCCCCAACGGCAACGTTTTTTTGTACATGTGCCTACGTACCAAGTGATTCCTGTCAATTTCATAATAACCGTTACAGTTGGTTGGGTGTAATAGGCGAAAATATTACGAGCCTGAAAACAACGTCATTTTCGTCAAAATACAAACGTATCTTCTCAGGGTATTTTCCTTGACGTGGGAGGTATAATTCCAGTGAATATAATCAAATACCTCGTTTCGAAATCGTTGGAGTGGTTCCGGTGGAATTGGCGAAACCTGTGAGAAAAAAGATTTGTAAGCGATTATTGAACTTGCTGCTAAATCATTTAATATTTGGTGGTTTATTTCCATAGGAAATTTCGCCTCGATTCCAAATATTCCACGTGTTCCTATGCTTAGGGTGGTAATTCACACCCAAAACCTCTAACAACTTGTTTAACCTTAATTAAATTTTTGACCCTCAGGAGTACTCCAAAAGTTCTGGCCAACGAACTCATCTTTTCTTTTTATATTATTGACAATTTGAATTTTTTGGTATCTTTTTAGAGAGTGCCTACAGTTAGATGTCGTCTGGAGTGACGTATGATAGTTTCATAAATATATGGTAATTATATTATGACATGTATGTTTGCAATGATTAGGTTCATTCGACGGCTTCATTCGGGTGAGGCGATGAGAAATTCTTTTTAAAAATGCTACGGGAGAACTGGTACATCCGACCGGTGAAGCGGAGCCGGTGAGGCGGAGTATTGATACAAGTGCCCTTTCAATTCTGCGGTACACAATGGGGTGAAATGGTTTTTTTTTCTGGACATGACGATGTTATGAACGATTCGTGTATTCTGCGCTGATTCCAAACATACCTGCCCCATGTTCCAACACCCAAAATGACGAATTAGCACCAAAAACCTCAACAAATCTGGAGAAGCATGTTTTTGACCATGGCAACCGCCCAAAATTTTGTTTGTTCAAGAAGAGTTGAAGACCTGAGAATTTTGCGTTGAATGATACCAACGCCAGCTTACAAACACTGTAGCCATGGTTTTTGATGATCTTGTAAAGTATTTGTTTTTTCAATAGTGAACACGGAAAGAATTGAGCAAACGGAAAACTTTTCAAAAATCACCAGAAATCATGACTACTCTCTTGGTGAGCTGGCGTTGATCTCATTCAACGCAGAATTCGCAGGTCTTCAATACTTTTCTTTTATACAAAAACATTTTTTAGGCGGGTGTAAACTTGACCCATCTCTCTAATCTGTCATCGAAGCGAGCATTGTAATCTCGGCCCAGGTCCACCTAGTCAGTCAGTTTCTACAGGTGAACGGGTACCACAGCTATCTCCTAGTCCAAGTTTTTCTTCTCCAAGTATTTGGTATAATGTCATGTGCGAATGTTGTTATAAGCCCAAGAGCCTAGAAGAGGTGCAAACAGCTATTCGATTTTTGAACCTGAAAACTGTCAACGAAGAGGAATTTGTGCTCACCGACAGCGGACTGGTTGTATTTTCATGTTTGACAAATTTAAAAAAACTCGTGAGAGCTTCGGTTGATTACATAGATTGGCGAAAGCCTCGATTTTGTAAGAATACTATTCGTTATGATAAAACTTGGTGGAATGAACGGCTATTTTTCACTAATTCCTTGGGCCAAGTTTACGGTGAACGTGTTGCGGAGATTGCGAGCATGAGAGCATCCTGGGCCGAGTTAGTTCCAAGGTAGAGGGCAAGTAGGAAGCCCAGTTTATATCGGGCATCCAAGATTTGGGCCCAGCATACAATCGCCTCATTTTTTGGCTGTTCCAATGGTGGAAAACGTGCTTTTCCCAGGTTTTTTGGGGTTCAGGGAGGTAATTAGCTGTTTTAGGTAAAGGAGCGTGCTGTAATTATTTGGTGAAATCAGCATATCACCATATATTATTAATCATTATGAATAAACAAGTTGGGTAGGCTTGACCACAGAACAAGTAGACTCCTCCCTAAGGCGACATGGAGTGGGTAGACTCCCACCTAGAGACAGGAGACCTCCCCACTCAGGGACCTATTTATAACGGCCGGTCCTGGCTCCAGAGACCATTCACTCTAGCTCCACTCCCTAGCTCTCTAAAAACCACTGGTAAAGTCAATCCCCACGCTCTTTTCAACCTCAACTCGAGTTCTCAATTATCATCCCATCATCCACATTTTCCATCTTCTATTCAGGTCTCACCAAACCATCAAATCTTAAATTCCTTCACACACGTTGCAAATTGTCTGTGAGAAAAGGAGACGTCTTAGCGTCTGTCTCCGTCGATCAAACAAATTGCACATACCAACATTCTACTACAAAATTGAACTGGAGACGCCTCGGCTGTCCCTATCAATGTATAATAGGAACATCCTTCTCAAGCTAGAAAGGAGACGTCTAGTGCCTGTCTCTATCTAAGTTGAAAGGACCTTATCACACCTTAACTTCACTCTTAACAATACAACCTGAATAGGAGATATTTCAATACCTAAATAATTGGAGTCAGTAAAGGTATATTCGGCATCAGCGCATACATTTCCTTTAAGATTAGATCATAACATTGATTTGTCAAAAAAAACCAACAAAAAAACCGTTTCACCTCACTGTGAGGCAGCTCGGATGTACTGTATATGTATCGACCATGTAGGGTCACCAGAGGTAAAGGTGAGCATGGGGTAATTCAGGTCAAAGGCTGCCACGGAGGTAAAAATGGAAGGTTTACACTTTACCCCCTACTTTTTTTTAATACGGGAACCAACAGTTTTGCTGCACTTCATTTGTGTTATTGACTAAACAGGGTGTCTCAGGTTTGAGTAGAAAAAATGCAGGTATCTACAACTAATTTCCAACAAAAAGTGTCACCTAGAGTTTTTTGTAAGCCCTCTATTTTCGTGAGTTTTTTAAATATTACGATTTTTTTCCGTGTTTTCGACTTCAAGCCACTAAAATGGTATAATATACCACCCAAACACTCGATTTCCTCGAGAAAACCCACTTTTTTTTATTCAAACTTGATTTGCTCCCTTAATTTTAACGGTAAAATTTACAATAATAACACCGCTGGAAAGCTGATGAAACGGAGATGTTTTTTCCGTTCTTGCAAACGGAATTCATTCGAAAGGTGTACTTGAAAACTACTGATGAAATCCATGATGAAATGTGAAATACGACAAAAATTGAAGTTTAGGCTCTACAAGAGCTCAATGAATACAGTTTCATAAATTTGAAAATGAATCTTATAGGAAATTTAACTTTCTTTAAAACGGTGTCCTTATTTTCAATGTTTAATTATGAATTAAGGAAGTTATGGTCATTTTAATGGCTTAAAGTTCGAAAACACGAAAAAAATCTAATTTGAAAAAAACTCACGAAAATAGGGGGTTAAGAAAGAAACTCTAGGATACACTTTCTGTTGGAAATTAGTCGTACAATCGATAACTGAATTTTTTTCTACTCAGACCTGAGACACCCTGTATATCTACCAAAATCATGGCATGACCTGATGGAGCTTTTGGTTTATTATTTTCAATAATGAACCTTTGGAATCGAGCACGAAAAAAAAAAAAAAAAAATTGTAACCCCCCGCCCCTCAAAATTTGAGGTTTTACGTTTCAAGATACGTAGAATCCAAAAATCGAATTACGTACCTACGCTGCACATTCCTTAGTTACCATGGTCCAAAATGAATGAAATTTGGTATACCGGCCGCATTCGGGGTCTAGTTGTGCCACGAAGCTTGACGTTACCGTCAGTCTTCTCTAAGGGTTAGAAAGTAGGGGATGACATTTTAAACCGCACAAGCTCGAAAATTTCAAATAGGAAGGTATATTTTTTCCATCGATTTAAAATAGAACACAATTTTTAGCGTCGAATGAGACCTCGCGGACCAACCGTTGGTCTTTATGACCAACCGTTAGCTCCCTGTAAGGACTTAAGGGTTGAACGGAAAAAAAAAAACCGAAACACGAGTGTGAATAGCAATTCTTCCCGAGTAGGCAAAATCTCCGTTCAAATATCAGCTGTTCAAATGCAACTTTCTTTGATTCCACCGAACCAAGTTTGTTGTTCACTTTCAGAAGCTTCCTTAGTTACTGAATTTCATCAGGAATGAATGATACAACAACTCTCCGATAATAATAATTACAAGAAGGTACCTCATTGTCGCATAGAGATGATTGTGAACCTCGCGGTAGGTGGATATTTTATGTCAATAGGATCTTCGTAGATGGGCGATCTATACAGAAGATAATAAACCGTTGTGTAATAATTTGCAGCGTTTTAGCTATGGGCAACTTCAGAATTCGAACTTCATTTTTTTCATTGTCAATAGGTACTGAATATCATTATTTTGTCATTCTATACAACGTGAAGGCACCATTATGTGCTGCGATGGGGTTGTTACTGAACTAAAAAGAAAATCTCTACCGCCGTTGTAAACTTTGAAAACTGAGCGGATCTTGCAGGATTATCAGGATGCCTCTTTGATTCAAATGTCATACCTCCCCTCGCCCAGATTAAATCGGTGGGCGTCCCGAACCTGGTGAGAGAGGAGTGACCGGGCAGATTAGCACTGGTAGCTTTGGGAGGGATTTCCAACTGGATTGGTTAAGACAGATTATATCACGCTGTATCTCCCCGACTCGCGGCGTGGAATGATTCCATTGTTCCCCTTCTCGCCCTCTCTCAATCGCTAGACATATTACCTACTCGGAAGTTGTGGTTGCTCTTTGAGGGCGTGCTTGTTCAGACCTGACGGAATTTATCGAATCCTTCTCTATATCGGAGCTTTTTTCTTAGGTGTTAATGAGTTTATGAATCATTTTGGATCAAGAATGCTGACCATAACCATTGCAGTATTACTGAAACCTTGAAAGATAGGTCCCTTCACAAAGCTAAATATTAAAGGTAGGGGTGAGTAGATTTTATTCTTGTGAAAAAAAAAAAAAAAAAAAAACTCGTCAATATGTCCTTCTATCGTATTAGTGGGAAGAGTCAGGATTAATAACATCCTCTTACTTCTGTTTATAAACTTTTCATTTGTAACATTTGAAAGAAATACTTCTTTTATTCATTAGGGTAACCTTATTAGGTACAACTACATATAACATGAAAAGGTAGGGATGAGTAAAATTGACTCACAATGTTTTTGTACGTACATTGTGAGACCACGCGCAATCAACAGGGGCGGCCTACACACTAAGTGACAATGTTTTAGCGAATATTCGAAGAAAATGAAGCTATTGCAATGGCTTCAAAATTTTTGTAATGAAAATTTTTGACAATTTTCTTCATGGAAATCCGTTTCAGTCATTCTGAAACGATTCCTGAAATTTAACAATTATATATATATAAGTATATATAAATATGTGTATATATATATATCCAGACGATATCTGCCCGAGGGATCGAGATAAAAAATCCAAAAAAATTTTAAAATGTCAATAATATCAAAAGTAAGGATGAGTTCGTTGGCCAGAGTTTTTAGAGTACTCCAAGGGTTTCAAAAATCGCTAAAAAACGTGTTTTGTGAGGTTTTTGGTGTGAAATACCATCCTAAACATAAGAACGTATGTGGTATATTCGGAATCAGCGTGAAATTTCCTATAAGAATCACCCACAAAATCGGTTAAAATTATTCTTTGAAACTTCCCCATCAACTCCTGCTGCATGAATGGAACTTTTTTTGTACTTTTTGTGTAATAATTACCTACATGAAAAGTTGGGGGCGAGTAAAATTGACTCACAATGTTTTTGAACTTACATTGTGAGACAATCCACAAGGGCGGCCTTCGCACTGACTGGCCAACCTGCAACTGCCTACTGATTGAATAGGTGGGGGGAAGCAATAGCCACTCCCCTCGGATCTAGGAAAAACCAACGGATGCTTCTCCAAGTGAGTAAGATTTACTTACGCCTATCTCTCTAGGGTTAAAGTAACGGATCCGGGCTGCTCAGATGGTAGCGTAACCTGACGTATCTGGGGTGTGGTTGTAGACCAGTAGCTTCGGTTTTTCCTCCTCCCAAGTAACCTATCTGAATATACTTTCTGTTCACTAAAAAATTAAACTGTAATATCATGAGGTAAATTCATATTGATCCATTGTAAATAGACGCCTATTTCCTCTATTAAACTGTTAAGATTAGATATTATGGTAATTTTAATTTCCGAATTTAAAAGTTCACTATGGGATGGTGGAACTGACTTTATTTGGTCTGCCCTAAGTTCCAATTAGCAGTGATTTATTTGGGTTTTGTGGGTTATTTATTTACTAATTTCAGCTCAGTAAATGAATAACCCACAAAACCCAAATAATTTACAAGTTGTCGCTTGAAATCTGCAACAATTTGGAATAACTGGCTAGAGTTCCACTAATCCCTACATTCGTGTAGCTGCAATTGAACTTCTGCATGATATTCTGTTGTTGAGTTTTGTTGTTGTTGTTATCAGGTTGTGGAAGGGAGAGGTTGATTGTTGTTATCAGTTATCAAATTTTGTTTGTTTTTTGAAAGATTTATACCTGCACAGTAATATAATGAAGTATTTGTGTCTGTGATTAGTGCTATATATTAATAAGTGATGTTTTAGTTGCTTTTTACTCATTATATTAGTTTGCAATAGTTTGGAATAATTTATTCAATTTTGCAAGGTTAGTATCTTGATCCGTTGTTAAATGCCTACCAACTTGTTGTTGTTTGGACTTAAATTAACTTATAAATGCTTGTCTTCTTCAATCACTAACTTAATTTATTTTAATAATGACACGCTACTGTTGATCTACAGTGATACCTACTTACCAGTCTGGCTCTTCATGGGTGTTGATGGAGGTGTGATGGTCACACGATAGGCTTACCTTCGAGTAAGTTTTGGATTTTATTGATTTACTTTTATTTTTATGGATTTACATACTTACTCTTCTGTGAAATTTGCCGTAATTTTGTATAGTGTGCCGTTGAGGGAAAGTATCGTTACTGTTGTGCAGGCCCTGATGTAGTGAATATATTTCACGAAATATGGGCGAAGGAGGTGAGTTTTTGTGTGTGTGTGTGTGTGTGTGTGTGTGTGGATCCCAATCCCGATCACTTCGACATACTGAATCATCTGGGTATCCAAGTCATCCATATCCAAGTCAAGTTCCTGGGAAGGTTTGACTATATCATGGCGTTCTATAGTACAATTGGTTCCCGATTCGGCGATGAAGCTAAATTTAAATTAAAAGCGTTTTTGAACAAGAAAATTATATTGGCGAGGAGTAGGTGGAAGATGGTTTTTGCTGAAGTGCCGATCCGAACGGATTTATTCGAAGCATATCATGCAGAACTTCAATTGCAGCTACACGAATGTAGGAATTAGTGGACAACACTCTAGCCAGTTATTCAAAACTGTTGCAGATTTCAAGCGACAACTTTCAAATTTGGAAATTAAAATGACCATGTCTAATGTTAACAGTTAGAGGAAATAGGCGTTTATTTACAATGGATCAATATGAATTTACCTCATGATATTACATTTTCATGTTTTAGTAAACAGAAAGTATATTCGGTCTTTCGATCGGTCTCTTTAGATCATGAGTTCGAGTCGAGGCCATGCTGAGAACCCGATATCGGAAGTCGACTTTGAACGGTTGGTAGGAATCGATGCGCTGAGCTGGCAGTGTGGCTTACTCTCCTAAAAAAGAACTTAAAACCGTCGTTCTAAGGGGACCCGTGGGGTAGTCGAAATAAAGAGCGAAAAATGGGTAACTTTCGGAACACGCCCTGACATTATTTCTGGTCCGATCAGGTTCAAATTTTTACTGCAGTTTCCGAATATAGTCTTATGAAAACTCATGGCTCCAGTTTTTCTAAAATATAATTTACGTAAGTCTGGCGGAAGTTCAAAAAGTATGTCAGTTTTATCTAGTGCTTCTTGGTTCGCAGCTCCTTCCCCTGGACGTTGTTTTCAAAAACTGAGCCATACGAATCTTCTATCTATGCTGAACATTTCAAAAAAAAAAAAACTAGTCAATATCTTCAACACAGCCCGAGAAACGTATTCCGTTTTGGTGAAAAACATGACTTTCCGGAAACGCAAAAAAATCAGCAGAGTCACTTGTCACTAGCGCGCTCTAAGTTTGCCATCATCCTTCGCATCGATTGAAGTTTGTGACTTCCAGGCGTTTCATGTAGAAGTAGAATATTAGTCCAGACAAATAAATAAATATAACAATCAACAAAACAACAGAAGAAGAAGAAGAAGAGCGATAAAAACTGAAAATAAACATTGATAACATTTGATATTTCGACTTGTTTGGATTGCGGACCGAACTTTGAAAATCTATTTGGCAGAATGGTCCCCTCCAAATTCACTAGGAATTGAGGGAGGAGGATGTTTAAATGTCGCAAGGTGTTTTCTATGTGAATGTTTCAAAACGAGTTTCAGGCATGAAAAGGGTTGACACAATTAAAATAACGTAAATTTGAAACTGTTTATTGGAAACTAAAGCTTACCACACGTAGGTGACTGTCAGCACCCAAAATAGCGGTCACTGACATGAGCTAAAAGCCATTGAACTTCAACGTGGGAAAAAAATTATTCCATGAATTCATTACCATCAAAAATATTACATTCGGCATCAGCAACTTACGAATTTCCTAGCTACGGTGCATCAACCCGGCGGTTGGTTGAAACATGACTCCCTTGATTGGTTTCTCGTCATACACTCCACAGGTTTGTTATTTTCTATATAGATAACCCATCTGAGAAGATCCTATTTGTATATAATAGTAAGTACCTGCCTTAATCATTTCGTGGGTTCACAATGAATATTTCTTGTGCAAAATCAATATACCTACCTACCAGTTATTATTACTATCCGAGAGATGTAGGTCCTTTCATAACGTGTAGAAGTAACTAAGGAAGCTTATAAAAGTAAACGAGAAACTGAATCCGGTCGAAACCAGAAAAAGTTGCATTCAGTACAGCTGATATTTGAACGGGGATTTGCGATTCACACTCGTGTTTTTGCTATTTCTCTCGTTCAACATTTAAGTCCTTGTTGGGTGCGGACGGTTGGCTCTAAAATGCCCAGCGAGGTCTCATTCTACGTTAAAAATTGTGTTCTATTCGAAATCGATGGAAAAAATTAAGTTTTGAAGTTTGAAGTTTTCGAGCTAGAGCGTTTTTAAAATTTCATCCCATATTTTCTACCCTTTAGAGAAGACTGACGGTGATGCCGAGCTTCGGGGCACAAATGGACCCTAAATCTGGTCCGGTATACCAAATTTCATTAATTTTGGTCAGCAGTAACTAAGAAAAGTCCAAACGACGGCGAACGGCGTACGGACGGGTTTTTCCTTCGATTTTCGGATTCTACGTATCTTGAAACGTATATTAGGTACATCAAATTTTGAGGTAGGGTTAAACATGTTTTGTTTTCGTGATCGACGACTTTTCGTGGTATGATTTTACCCCCTTAGTTATTAAAAAATGTCGAATATGGTGTCGTTGCCATAATGACCATGAATGGTATGGTCACTCACGTAAATTGATTGGCCGAATTTTACTCCCTTTTCAGACTCGAAAATTACACTCCCATTTCACAACCTTGGAGGAAAACAACAAGGAAGAAAGTTTGCCGCTGTGAAGTCCTCGTCCAGTGCAGTTCGGCCTCAAGTGTTTCCTGTTCCACCACGCTTCGAATCAACTCACTCAACCCCAGAAGGAATTCAGCCTGTTTCAAGACCAACCGGCGCCCGTGCAAAATCTCATTCCAGCCCCTGCAACTTAGAATTCTTCTACAGGAACACGAGCCTCCTGACATAAAGGGCAATGGGCAGGACTTGCAATGGTTAAGACTTAGGCAACGGGGAACTTTCATGGGTAGGAATTTTGCATTTTGAACCTCAAAATCTGATTCAGCGCCCTTCAAAACCCATTCTAGTGCCAATTTTCAGCTTGAAATTACGACTGGTTTGCCCAGAAAAAGGGTTGAAAGGGAGCACGTGACGTTATTTGGGTTCAAATTACAAGACCCATTTTCAGTAACTTTCAATCGCCGGATGGGACATATAGCACCTTATAAAAAAATAACCATGTAAGTTCCTCAGTGGGTTGTTTGTTGGCTCGAACAACAGGGAAAAAGTTCAGTGTTTTAACATGATACTTTTGGTTTAATCAGCCCAGGGAAGGGGTGCACAACAGAAGACGCATTCGCAAGCTATAGCTAATCTTTATCAATAATAATCATGTTTATCACATGTTGTTGTTGTTGTTGTTGTTGTTGTATTACATGGCCACGTCCTTGAAACACATTATTCAAGCTTGTATTTAGATCCATCTTCATATTCTCAACCCGCTGAGTGCCGTTCAGATTAGAGTCTGGAGGAAGTATAGGTAGGTGCTTAGTCCTCCTAGCCTTATTCATAAGAAGTAACCATTCCTTGCTTATTCAACCAAACTTTATATTGTTAATATAATTATCACGTAACCTCAATAGTTTTGTCTTTTCACCTGAATCCTTGTTTCAATTTTCGACCCCCTCAACAGTTAGGATGCAGTTGAGGGGCAAATATCATAGTGATTCGATCTTAACACATCCAGTCTCGATCTTAACACATTCGAGTCTTCACACGGAGTGGGAGGGCACTTAAACGCCCGTCTCCCTCCCCACACCTGTCGTGGAGGGAGTCGTAGATCCCCACCCGATCGCTTGGTTTCTCTTCACAATCTATTCAGTACAACCCTGACCATGGAAGAAGGAGAAGGAAGGTCCACTTCATAGGAAAATGTGTGCAGATTCTGACCGTAGGGCTATCTGGCGAAATTTTTTAGAACTAGACAGTTCAACCAGCAGTCGCTAGAGTACTCCGTCAACCTACCACTCTTAGTAGCTTTTCAAATTCACAATTATTCTGGATTATTAGATTAGTATCCGTTGCTTCGGACAGCTCA
>JAEMON010000001.1:77710235-77732941 GCA_030264115.1 Lygus lineolaris | reverse complement strand
TCACCAACTCATGCTGCATGAATGGAACTTTTTTTTTTCTACTGAAAGGGGGTTTACTACAGCAATTAAAAAAAAAAACGGTCCAAACTGTCCCCACTCTCCCCCACCTATATGGTACCTTATATGCCCTTATAGAAAGCTCTCCTGCACTCAACTTGCTAGTAGCTGTGGGTTCTCCAGTAATATACGTGAACGATCCCAATTTTCGGGTTTTTACTGATGGGGAAAGTTGCTTGAAGTCGATCGATGACATCATATAAAAACCTAATATCTCTATTTTGGAAAATTTTGCAGGAGAGTTAAAAAAAAATTGAAATTTCTTTATTATGTATTCGAAGATACGAGGTATCTCGTTCGATTTGACATCTACGCAGGGAGGTCTGGGGGGAACACGCTCGATTTTACATCTGTTCACGAAAGGTACTCATGCACGCTGGTGACCAAATGTTCAACTTCGAGGGGACACGGCACCACAGGCAAGGGCTGGAAGGGGACTTGAATCCTATTGGCTGCGAGATGTGAGAGGAGGCCGGGAGGAATAACCAATGCCAATCAAGGGCAGACATAGTGAAAGGGCGTTCAAACGGTTTTGAGGGTAACATTATGAAAAGAGGGAAAACCAAGCTATTGCAGGAATAAACCTATTGATGGTGGAAAATGATTTGGCATTACTTTGTCACCGCTTTCTAGAGCTGTTTGTAATGCTTTTGAACAACATTGAATCAATTACTTGTGTTCTGAAATTTCTGGTATTACGTAAGGAATATTTCGTACCATTCATCATGACAAAGCGGAATGCAATATATTTCCAGGACCACCTCGCACACTCGTCAGTTTGTTGTCATTCCACGACCTGTGAAAACCTTTTTTGTTCTATTGGGACGGCCCTTAGTCACTTAGACCATGGTTGATCTATTGTGACATGTGAAAACCTTGTATCTATTCGTGTTTGTTCTAAGAATCGAGGTTTTCAGACACTTCTACTGCCCGTTTCGTCGCAAAAAACAAGTTTTCTTTCACACCTCCAGATTGTGAAATAATCGTTTCCCGCCGAAATTCGAGCCACAGGACGATGAGAAACGAGGTTTTAATATTTTGGAAAGCCCAAAAGCCCATATCCGGCAACAAGTGCAGATACGAGGCCTTCATGTGATGCAATCGATATGTTCCTCGTTTGATTCAGTTTTCGATTTGGTTTACCCCCACCTCGCCGGAGTTCAAAAATTTCTACTTCTGACGAGTTCTATGACTGGACATTTTTTTGAAGGTTGTGAATTCCTATTTTATAGCCGTCTCGCGTGGCAGTGAGGTCTCAAAGGGTCAGGCCTGAAGTCGAAATGTTCTCAATTTGAACTAGGTAAATATACGAAACGTTAACGTTTTTTGACTTGGTACCTATTTATCTTAAAGACAATAGTATTGCTATTGATATTTCCAAACCTATTTTCATAACTAAGTACCTAACTGCATTACGCTGACGCACGGAAACCATAATTTCATGATTATATACACAAGAAATCATTAAAAAAAAAAAAAAAAAGATTTCTTAATTATTTAGTTCTGAAAATAGCGAAAATACAAGGGTGACCGTAATAACCGACACTCCAGAGAATATATTTAGGATCCTTAGGAACAATCCAAGATATTCAAGATGGTACCAAAATCTCAATAAATCGAGGGGAAGGATGACTTCAAACGACTGCAATTTTGCTGCATTCTTGAGAAACCTCTCTTCAAAGCTGTTCTGGCATAGTGCGTATGCTGACTCGATTCATTCAGCAAAGAGTCTAGAATAATAAATAGATAAGTTTTTTAGAGTAGGTAAAACCCAAGTGGCGGAGGCTACAATCGGGGATAACCTCCAATACCAAAGCGATAAGCCGAAGTAATTGAAAGAACAAATCGATGCTAAAAACATTGATACTGTAGACATCGCTATCCTATTGGCTACCTGGCTCTGTGTACCCAAAAAGGTGGAGTCTTCGGTCTCTTCTTCCCCCTATACTTAACTCTTTGAGCAGAGCGAAGTTTGGCAAACTCTCCACCAGATAGTATAAAATCCCAAATAAAAATAAAAAATTTATAAATCCCAAATAGTATAAAAGCTTCAGTGTAAGACGCGAAGGATGTTCAAGAAGTTTATCACAATGTTCAAACGATTCCGCTGTATATTTGTTCATCCGTTCTTCACACTAACTTATAAACGTAATTACGCTGGATGTGTAATAAGATCAGAACCTACCTGTATGGTAGGCTTCATGTGAGAAGAAAATTAGTTGCTCATGAAATCAGGGAGAGTGGTGTGAGGCAAGTTGCTAACTTTGCTCGAATAATAGCTTCCGCTGCACGTCCCAAAGACGTTAGGATCCGACCCGTCAACCTGTCAGGGGATGATAAATAGAAGCTTCCTCAGTAAACACTGATTACGCCGAGTTTCAAAGTGTTACCTATTGGAAAACTTCAACAATACTTTCAAGCGGGTCGGAGAACAGAAAATAGTAGCGGTTTCTAATTGAGGGACTACATTTTGGCGGTTTCAAGAATCCAAAATGTAAACGACTCGCTATCTCTCCCGAAACAAATGAGGGGATTCGAAATTACTCATTATCACAAACAATTACCTACACTGCAATGTAAACAAAAAATCTAAAGAATTCGATTTTTCAAATTTTTTGGATCCACACAAGTTTGAAAAAAAGGAGTTACTATAGTATAGTGTATTTATACTATTAATACTCAAGGGAACCCGGCAGTAGAAAAATGAAAAAAATTTCGATTTTCTGTTCTTTACAATAAAAATGTTTTATTTAAATACGAACAATACGGAGTATCATTTTTGAATTTTTCCCAATCAGAACTGGTAGAAAAATACCCTTGAAGTGGGGTATGTCTGTGTTAAGCCCATATCACACTTGCGTCCCGGCGTCTACGTCCCGGGACGTACGTCCCAAGGGTGAAGAGGGCTGAAGGGGAGAGCCAATGAGAGAGCTTCCCGCTGGTTTGCGCTCCTTCCTCTTCCTCTTTCCCTTTGCTCCCAGATGACCGCCTTCTGGGCAGTAGAGACGCAGAGAAAAACATTCTTGTAACCTTGCCTCTTCTTCATGTCTGCATTCGTTCTGTCTTTTTGTGCCTGACACTGGTTGGTCTTTATTCCAGGCATCATTCATATTGAGAGATAAGACCTAGTAAATCAAGATTTTCACCTACACGAATTACCTTTGTATTGTGATGAGTCCCAATAACAAGTCATGGTGTTTTTTCAAGGAGGTAGATACCTACACCTACCAAAGGGCGAGGTGATTATTTTTGAAAAATAAGTGGGTAGTATTTTTGGAATACTTCCAACTATCTTGATAAAAATGCAAAAGGTATGTCTACCTACCTCCTAAAAGGCAATTTGAAAATAGGCAGGAAGGTACTATTGACTGAGTAGGGACCTATCTATTGTGAAAACTTGAGTTGTAGGTATCAATGAGTTACTACCTACCATAAAAATAAGCAATATTTATTTTCCAATTACTCGGACAATTTTCCTTAGGTACCTATCACTTACTGACTTAGGTTAGGACTTTCAATGGTTTATATAATATTACCAATTTTAATTTAATTTATATTACCCTCAAACTTTTTGAATATTAATATCTTGGCACGAATTTGGATTTCCTGAAATGTCCTAGAGGTGAAGTAGTAATAATCTAGACTGTGCTATCAAAATTGTATAAGTGGTAGGTGGGTACCAACCTACCTGTATATGTAGGTACCTAGCAGGTGGGTGGGTGGGTACCTACTTTAGAAAGGTGTTTTTTCAAAAATCAACGAGTTTTGTATAATTAATAAGAACTCTGATAACCACTTTTTTTTTTGCGTTTACGATTTTGAGACAGGTAGGTAATCGTAATTTGAATCCAAGTCATTTGATTAAGTTAGGACCTACTTAAAATATTGCTTCGGATTCCATGATCTGTTTAGGCTCAACGAAAATTCGAGAAATGTTTAATCCTAAAATTATGGACCCATTGGGATACCTTAAATTTCAGTGTTTTCTGCGAGTCATAGACTATAAGTAATTATATTGCATCAATACCACGATGTGCAAATGAAAAGAAAAAGTGGTACGAGTTTTAATTACGTGTCTAGCCTCTTCTCCATGTCTGCGTGCGTTCTGTCTTTTTGTGCCTGACACTGGTTGGTCAATATTCCAGGCATCATTCATATTGAGAGATAACACTTAGTAAATCAAGCTTTTCACAAACACGAATTACCTTTGTATTGTGACGAGTCCCAATCACAAGTCAAGGTGTTTTCCAAAGGGCGAGGTGACTATTTTTGAAAAATGATTGGGTAGTATTTGCAATTCATCCGACTATCTTGATAAAAATGCAAACGGTATGTCTACTTACCTCCTAAAAGGCAATTTGAAAATAGGCAGCAAGGTACTATTGACTGAGTAGGTACCTACCTTTTGTGGAAACTTGAGTAGGTTGGCAGGTATCAAGTGAGTACCTACCTACCATAAAAATAAGCAATATTTATTTCCCAATTATTCAGACAATTTTCCTTAGGTAGGTACCTATCACTTACTGACTTAGGTAAGCACTTTCAATGGTTTATATATTACCAATTTTAATTTAGTTTATATTACTCTCAAACTTCGTTGAATATTATTATCTTGGCACAAATTTGGATTTCCTGAAATGTCCTAGAGGTGAAGTAGTAATAATCTAGAATGTTCTGTCAAAACTGTAGAAGTGGTAGGTACCAACCTACCAGTATAGGTACTTAACAGGTGGGTGGGTAGGTACCTACTTTAGTAAGGTATTTTTTCAAAAATCAATGAGTTTTGTTTAATTAATAAGAACTCCACTTTTTTTGCGTTTACGATTTTGAGACAGGTACGTAATCTTAATTTGAATCTGTCATTTGATTAAGTTAGGACCTACTTACAATATTGCTTCGGATTCCATGATCTGTTTAGGCTCAACGAAAATTCGAGAAAAATTTCAAAAAAAATTCTAAAAAAATTTGAGAAATTTGTAATCCTAAAATTATGGACCCATTGTGATACCTCAAATTGTAGTGTTTTCTGCGAGTCATAGACTATAAGTAATTATATTGCATCAATACCACGATGTGCAAATGAAAAGAAAAAGTGGTACGAGTTTTAATTACGTGTCCTTAAATGGTTAATAAGCTTGCAGATACATATTCATTTTTGTTTACACTTGAGATAGGTACCTACTACTTTCCATTCTTTGGGTGAAAAAATAATGATCTTTTTTCGTCAAACTGAGGTTTTAGTATCAGTTGAGGGCTGAAAATTATCTTCTAATTACGAGACCCGATTGTATCATTCATACCTACTGCGCCTGCGCAATTTTGAAATGTGTTTCATGGCCATACCTCCGGAAATACTTGACTAATCTTTCTAATGTTTCTTCGTAAACATATTGAAATTTGAATGTGGTGTTCAAGGACAGACTTTTTGCGCATTTGACGTGCATATAGTATTGTTGTATTATTACCATGAAAGGGACAGATGAAATTTGCATCCAGTAGGTAAGCTACTTGAGAATTTCGGCTAAATAATCATTATCTTGCGAGGGCGAAGTGAACATTGAAGAGGTCAGACTTTCACCCCTCAGACCCTAAAGGCCGAACATAAAGGCCCCATCAGGTTATTGCCGTGTATTTCATTCGTGGCCGCTTCAAGCGCTGGCGTCGAGTCTCCACGTCCGAATTTTGGGATGCCTACGTCACTACCTCTTCTTCACTGTCACTCAGTCCTCTTCACCCTTGGGACGTACGTCCTGGGACGTGGAAACCGAGACGCAAGTCTTCATTTTTTTCAAGTTCCTCTTCCAACTTCCTCCTGGCAATCGGGACGTACTTTTCTTCCTACTTGGGGGGATTCTTTTGAGTTTTTTGAAAACAGGTCGACTGCCAACCATTTTCGTAAATCAAAACTTTTTCGAAAACACTGAGGGAAGAAGCAATAATAATACGGAGAGATAACAGCAAAGAGAAATCGAACTACAAAAACATGGAAAAAGCAAATAAACCTGGTTGAAATAACCTTCTTTCTTATTCTTCTTCACTTTTTATCATTTGCATAATTGTTTGAACACCTTGTTGTCATTGGGGGTTAATTGTTACTTTTTTGTATTCTAGTTTAGTCCATCGGTTTTTGGAATTTCAACTTTAGGTTTAGAAATAATTGTTTTTAAGTTGAACAATTCAGAAAAAAAAAAACTGTTTTTGAAAACAATGGGGTCTGCGCATGATTTTTAAAAATTTTTATTGAAAGGGAATTGATTCAAAATGGCCAAAGTGGGGTTATTTCATAATTATGTGGTCTCCCTATTTTTTTATCGACGAAGAGAAATGTGAACGTTTGAAGAAATGCGCGCGGAAATGGAGCGCGCTGATTGGTCGAAGCGCATCCATGCTGACTACGTATAATATCCACGAACGGGTTTTAAAGGGACAGCAGGGGGTGGTGACGTACGTACCTCTAGAGGTCAACCCCCCCCCCCCCCCCCCCCCCCCCCGCGAAATTCAAAACATCGTAACGTTAAAACATTCCATTTTTTTAACATTACGATTTCTGCTCCCACATGGAGTTTTTTCCCTGATAAATAGTGTTTACTAGTCATGGCAACTCAAATAACATAATTAATGGGGTTTTTCCAATTTTTATATCTCATGCGCAGACCCCATTATACCCATACTATAAATTAATATTTTCAAAATCCAATGGACTAAATCGACTACATATATGTTCTACCTACTGGAAAAAATTTCTTGTCAATAGACTGAACTGTGTTGGAGATCCAGGGGCACGAAAACGGTTCCGCCGAACCACTTTAGTACAGACGGCTGGGCTCCCTTAAGATTTGTTCAAGTTTGAGAAGCCTATTCAGTTCCTAGTGTGCATTTATCAGTTAGAAACTCAGATTGATTCAGCCACAACATTTGCAAAAACATCGGGCCATGTAGTCAAATTATCTGCACTGATGATTGATGGCATTAATATTCTCAAAGGTTTGATTGGACAGCTAACATGGGATATTTTAATTCTCATAATTAAGGACCTGATAGGATGGCACCTACACGTTCGGAGCAACATGAGATAATGCTAAGTTAGAAGGAATATTTTTCCCACTTCTGAAATGGGTCTATTGCTAATATGGGCTCGTAACAATAACATTGGTATCGATCCTTAGTTCCGATTGAGGCACTTTCTTACAATATTCCTACCTCAAAATTGCTCACACAACCAAACGTCCGATTTTCATTTCCCTCGTGCTTCCGATTAGTCAATCTTAAATATTTTAGATATAGGAGGATCAATTGAGGATACAAAAAAAAAAATAATAATAAAAAAAAAACGTACACTGCCAAGGACATGACACAGAAGCTTCCTCGTGGCCTTCACAGTATGTCACCTTTACATTTTCAGGAAACTAGAAATGGCCGGTCTGCCATGCTCATGACGATAGAATGCTAGGCAAAAAAAAAATTAAAATTCGTTATTTTTGGGCAATAGAGAGCACGGGGGCAAAAAAGATTTAAACCCGCCATTCACCCTCACGCAACGGCTAAAATTCGCCGGAAAAATCGGCATTTCTCTGATTTCTACGTTTGGGCCTGATTGAGAATGTGACATACAAACAAAAACAGCTTTTAAAGCCGTCATACAGGTCAGAACATCAAATTTTGAGGGTGGGTTTCACAATATATTCATCCAGCTCGAATGAAAACGTCTGCCAAGTTGGGTGGGTGAGCAGTATAGCTTCCTCACTTTTGTAACATGAACGTATAGAATCGGTTAGTGAACAATTCAGCGTAATTAGTATAATGATTCCGGAGTTATCGCTATGAAAACACATTTAAAGTTTGAGCTTGCGCAGTAGCTATTACTGTTCCAACCGTGATGGAATTCATAGGTCTTGAGTCAGCCCCCAACTACTCTCCGAGTTTGAGTGAAATCGGTCCATTAGGAACTGAGATATCGTAGTTTCTGGAAATTAACATTTGCGCGTGCGTACTAGTGGTCCGATGGCTATGAAATTAATACGGCACTGTCTAACGGCTACCCCGGACAATCTTCGAAAATTTCACCAGAATCGGTCGAATAGTTCCGGAGTTATGGCTATGAAGATCATTTAAAAATTGCGCATGCGCAGTAGGTATTACTGATCCAACCGTGACGGAATTCATAGGTCTTAAGTCAGCCCCCTCCGAATCTGAGCGAAATCGCTCCATTAGGAACTACGAAATCGTAGTTTCTGGAAATTCACGTTTTCGCATGCGCACACAATACTAGCGGTCCAACCAAACCGAAATTGGTCGAGAAGTTCCGTAGCTACGCCAATGACAACACATTTCAAGTTTGCGCTAGCTCAGTAGGTATTACTAATCCAATCGTTACGAAATTGGTAGGTGATTGTCTTGGAGTCAGTCCCTAACTACCTCCCAACTTTGAAGTACTAGTACTTGTCTGCTCTCACCTTCTTCGCCGAGCTTCCGATATATTTATCTTCATCAGGGCTCCAAGGCTAGGTGACAGTGTGAGTATGACACCTCCGTTACAATAAGCATGAATGAATACCTAGCAAGACCAGGTAGGTAGATATCACTAAAATAATGTGCAAAAAACCAGGCTTTACAACAAATTATAAATTAAATTCACTGCCATGTTAAATAGCATTAAACAATCCAGCTGGAAATAACTGAAATTATGTGACGATATTTTAGTGGACCCCATTCCCGATCCTCGTTGACATTCTACACTATCTGGGTCGATCTTCATAAACTGCAGTACAAGTACTTGTCAGTGCAATTGTACTTACACTGCTAGTTTTTCACGTTAATTTATAAGTCGGTAATTGTCTCTTTTTAAACTTTTGTGAATTGGAATTTCTTCCAGGTAATGCCTATTTTGTTCACCAATTTGAGGAATTCTTTGTCTAAACCCTTACAATTGCCAAATTCCTGAAGTTCTAGAAAAGTGGTTCCAGAAAAATAAGCCTGACACCCACCTTTTCACAAGATGATGATGGAACGATTCAACATGACACCCTGTATTTGTGTGAGTGAAAATGTAATTTTTCGCATTCGTAAAATTTTTCATAAGACGGCTACATGAAATGTAGAAACATTCAATTTAGAAGCGTCGAGGAATCACAGTTCAAAGGGATGCGTACAAACCTTAGCTCTAAGATATAATCTTCCACTAGGCGACTGGATGCCAGGAACAGAAACCCGAGGTCGAGACGTTAATAACTAAAACGTTAATTCACTTGAAGGGGTTGTAACGAACTGCACCTTGAGAGGGAAGGAAAAGTGCAAATCAGAAAGGTGAAACGAGAGAGGAGAAAAGATGAAAGGTACAAGCAGGTTGGTGTAGCGCGTAATGAGAAAACATGTAGCTCCCCGTCAAGCTCTCAGGTAACTTGAATCCTCCTATTTCTCTTTCTCAAGGGGTAAGTATACCGCTCTCTAGCATTTCCAGGCTTATCCTTCCCCAAACGTAACTACTCAAGTTCGTGTGGTGAGGTTCACCTTCAGCGGTGCTGTTGAGGTCAGTGCTGTTGTGCGAGTGAGAACCTTAGTGCCCTATTGCGTCGTCACCAATTAACCGCAGTCAGCTTGAATCTACTACGTGATCTCTTTATTTCAATCCAGAAATACTCATTTACTCTCGCTCGCTCGTCCTCTTGGGATTCAACCGACTCCTATTTATGTATTTAGGTAAGTTTCACTTGTATAGTACCAACCTAACGTGATCTAAATCTGAATCTTTCTTCTTACCCGAACCGCGATACGAAAAATAATCTATCCCAGGAATACTAAACTTATTTCTTATCCAGTTGTTACTAGACATTGGGTTACCTATTTCAAATAAATAACTCATGATTTGATTCTGCTTCTCTACCTACAAATATTATTTTGAATAGTTTGAAGAACATAAATCAGAAATATATCAGCAAAAACAACCAAGATGGGGTACCTAACAAGATTTTGCTTCCGAGTCTACCAAGGTAGCGGAAGCATTGTTTTCACTTTTGGGAGGTGAACATTTTTTTTATCTCCAAAATCAAAATTTCAACTAGCGTTTTACGTTTTAGACCTTCCTGAACAATTTTGGTTTCGTGTCTGTCTGTCTGTCTGTGGGTCCAGGAATTCTTGCAACACGCATAACTTCCACAATTTACATCCGATTTTGATGAAATTTTCAGGGATTACGCGGGTTAGGCACTAGATGGTTTCCTATGTAATTCATCACCAACCGACCAATGGTTGCCTCTGCGCATGCATAAACATGAAATCCTCGAAACATCAATTTCTCGCGACCTAATGGTCCGATTCCGCTCACATTTGGAGGGTAGTTGAAGATCAATGTTTGATGGTACCCTACGAGTTTCATCAAGATCGGATCAGCGGTACCTACTGCGCATGCGCAAAACTTGCTATCCTTACAGCACGTATAACTTTAACACTTTTCATCAAATTTTGATGACATTTTCAGGGATTACGCAGGTTAGCCCCCAGATGGTCCCCTATGAAATTCATTACCAGCCGCCCAACGGTAGCCTCTGCGCACGTGTAAACATGAAATCCTTGAAACACAATTTCTCGCTCCCTATGGTCCGATTCCGCTTAAATTTGGAGGAAAGTTGAGAATCGGAGATTCGATAATGCCCTAGTTTCGTCAAGATCGGATCAGTGGTACCCACTGCGCATGCGCAAACGTGAAGCTCTCATAACTTTGACAATTGTTATTCGATTTCGATGGAATTTTCAGGGATTGTGAAGGTACTAATAATCCCTTTGATGATTTTTCTATATATATTATATACATACAATCATGTTATGGATACGAGGGAGCTATGTTCCACACCCAACTTGGCCGACGTTTTTAGGCATCATTATTGTTAAGACTTACAAAAAAAATCCTTAACAAATTATTATAAATATGTTTACCAGAAAATGAATGGATAAACGAGGTGGACATGGTTAGAATCAGGGCGATTACCGAGTAATCAGACAGCCCTTATAAGCTCGTCCTCCACCCAGGCTTATCATCAGACCTTCCTGACCTCTCGTCGTTCACATGTGTCTTAGAACCAAAGGGGGGTCTTAGAACCCCCCCCCCCCCCCTATCTTCTTCCCTTAACCTTCAAGTGCGTAGCTTGATTTCTCTACCTCTCTACCTACCTATCTACCTTTCCTCTCTATCTACCTATTCTCTATCTACCTTTTCCTCTCTACCTTTCTCTGCTCTACCTACTCCTACACCTTGGGGATTCTCCTTCAGGGAATTTATGTGGTCTTCAACCAGGATTTCTAAATATTGGAAAAATTTGCTTTTAAATCAAATTTCACAATAATGATAAGTCCCTGAAATTAAGATCTAAAATTTATGAATTCCCCTAGTTTCAAATTCCTTATCCAATTCTCAATTCCTAATCACTGATGAGGAGTTGGGATGACCTATATCTATTACCCAAGCTTCGATAACGTATGGTATAGAGTGCAAATTTACGTCAAACACTAATGTGACTCCTTGGGTTTTAGATAGGAAGCTATCTAGTCATCAGCCAAAGGAGATGCTCATGTGGTTTCTATCACATCCCACGTAGAAACCAGTTGGTGCATTCAAGCGTTAGTACAATGAATTTAAATTTGCGAGGAGTAGTGATGACGCATATTAGTGATCCCTGGTTAAGATAGAATACTCAAACCAAACTACACAACTTTTGCTTCCGAATCTATACCAAGGTAAACAAGGAGAATCGAAATGTACGGAAATCTAATTAAAATTTACCTACGTACATTTCTTTTTCAGTCAGTTTTTTTCCGTCAGCAGTGTCCACGACTCGTTGAAACTCACTTATATCTTCAACAACATTGTAATCCAATTTTGTTGACATTTTATTTATTTTATTTTATTTTATTTTTACATATAAAACGGGCAAGCCCAATTACAAAAAATGTTAATGTTAAGGAATAACTCAAGAAAGCAGTTCAGCAAATAATTATTTAAGAGAACAATATACATGATGAATATACAGGGTTTAAAAAGTAGGCATGAAACATTTGGTAAAACGGAGAGAGAGAGAGAGAGGAAAAGTGGATCACATGAAAGGCTTAACAAGATGAAGAAAATGAAGAAAATGAAGAAAATTTTCAGAGATTACGCTATTTATGCCCTTACCTATAGATGGTCCCCCATGACTTACGTCGCTGTCAAATCAAAATTAGCAGAGGAAGTCAACAGAGGAAAATCAACACACTACCTATAATGTCCCGAATCAGCTCAAACTCGAAGAGTATTTTAATATTGCGGGTTTTCCTTTTAACTACCCGCTTTTAGTTGAAGTTAGGCGTATAAAATCACGAGAGTTTACTTAACAAAATTGAGTAATTTACTTGATCCTCTTGACAGGTTTAGATACAGCTCCCTGGTTCCATAGTTCCCTTCAAAACATGCTGGACGTTGGCTATCTCTCCCCAGTTTGATCTCTTCTGATGTTCGACCTGTGTCGACTAATACCGAGAACTAGAACTTTACGGCCCTTTCTGGCCTCTGAAGCCTCGGAAAGGGGGTCCACGAGTATTTATGGAGGTCGATTGATGATAAAGGAATGAGGGTGGTCGGTGCTCTAAAGCCTCTCATTTGTATGTATGACTGATGTTTCTTGTAAGAGGGAACACTTAAGTCTAATGTGAGGAAGGATGATGGCCCTCCGGCAGAGATGGAGTTAAGTCCCGTCAAAATTAAATTACCTACTACTCGTAGTTGTACTGTTCATTTATGACCTTCAACGCTTTTGTCATATTGATCTCATGTTTCATTTTTAAATTTTAAAAGTAAATAATTCAAAATTAATTAATAAGCACTATTATAGCAATTGATCCTCCTTACAGGACCCAGCCTTCCTCCTTGTACCCAGTTGTTGGCGCTTTTCAACGTGGTGTCCCTGCATCACACAGTGGGGGAATATGCTCAATCTCAGTGAAAATTCATATTTATAGGAAATCCCAATCGGATTCCAAATATAAACTAACAGCTTATACCTGGAATAATGTGAACGAGCTGTTGATTAAAAAAAAAAACTCAGGTTCCTGACACTTTCTTCTACGCGACACTAATTGGAACTACCTACAAATTTCTTTTTTCAAAGAGAAAGAGCCTACTAGAAAATTTCATTCCCCGTTGAATGAGTTAACCCAATTTGCTTAGCAGGTATGTTGTGAGATCCGTATTAAGAAATTCTTCACATTTAGCTGTTACAGGAAATGCCTATGCTGAAAAAACTCATCGTATACCTATAGCTATAAACTATTCTTACACGAAATTTCTGATCAGAGTATACTTTTACTATGAAGGATTTCTGGAAGGGCCACAACAGTGTTGCTTGATCCAATTACGATGAAATTCACAGGGAACCTTCTGGAGCCAAACCCTCACTATCCCTGAAAACTTCATCAAAAGCGGATGAAAACTTCGGAAGCTATGTGAGTTGCAAGGATTCGCGGTCAGACAGAGAGTGAGACACTGAACCAAATTTGTTCAGAGAGGTACCTATAGAACGTGATATGCGGTTGGAAATTTCGGTTTTGGAGGAAAAATCCCACCTCAGGAAAATGAAAACAAAGCATCCACTACCTTCAGTCGACTCGGATGAAAAACGCTGCAAATTATTACCCAATAAGCATTATTTCGAAGAAAATTACTTCAATGGCTTCAAAATCTAAATAATGCACATTTTCAAAATTGTTCTTGATGAAAATCCGTTTCAGACCATTCTATAACGATTCCAGAAATTTGACACTTTTTTATAAGTATACCTATATAAAAAATCCAAAAAAATTTCAAAATGTAAATAATATCAGAAGAAAGGATGAGTTCGTTGGCCTGAATTCTTGGAGTACTCCAAGGGTTCAAATTTTGAAAATTTAGAGTCAAACAACGCGTTTTTGAAGTTTTTGGTGTGAATTATCATTTTAAACGTAGGAAAATGGAATATTCGGAATCAGCATGGAATTTCGTTTAAGAATCACCCACCAAATCGGTTAAAATCATTCTTCGAAAATAAAAATAAACTTACCAGAATGCCACGAGCCCTCCGGGGAATCCCCGAATTACACATTCTGTGTTTCATTGGTTTGATCCTTGATCCTAACATCAACGATCCGGGGGTCTGGGGGTGTCCCCCAGATTTCATTTACAATAAATGTACCATCATGAACACAAACCACTGGCGGCTAGACACCCCCAACGGCAACGTTTTTTTCCATAAAGATAACCATATTATATTTTGCGTTCGACTAGAGTATGTTGGTAGGTACCGTGACGGACACTGGCTATATTATTTTAAAGAAATCTTCCGTGTTTGAAAACACACGCTCGCGTTTCATGTATGCTCACACCATATACTAGAGTTCGTTCGAATGACTACATCACTAAATCCTACTAACGCGCCCAACACTGACAATGCTGGCAGGTGAGCACGTGACGTTCCATACGGGAGTTAGGGCTACCTAGAGACTGACTAGAATTCGTGAGACTTGAGCGAATCCCTGCGGGGCGGAATGTGACCCAGTCTGCAACTTTCATCCGTCCATTAGATTTTAATGGCGTAAGGATGGAACAGCGAAGACCTTTGGAATCCCGGCCACCATATCCCTTATTACTTGTGAAGTGGGTCCCTTTACCTTTATATAGCTCCAAGAATATACTACTGAATGTGGTCCCAAATCTCCATCACATCAACATCCAATAAGTACAACAAAACACGCAAAATAGCTCAGATTCAGATTTAATACCAAATTGAAGCTCTATCGTTCCCTTGTCAGCCCGATCGTCACCTATGATTGCAAGGCTTGGACTTTGACGGCTATATAAAGAATTGGACCAACTGATAGACGGTGAAAATATTGTGCGATTGGTGAAGACGCTAATATTGCGATTGATCGTTAGTGTGATCCGGATGCCTGTTGACAGGATTCCTAAGAAGGTGATGGATCACAGAATGGATGGGAAGCGGAGGAGGCCAAGAAGACGGTGGCTGTGTGACGTAGAGGATGACTTATGGACCATGAGAGTGCGTGATTGGGGAAGAACGGCAGAAGAAATGGTACTCAGGAGGGAGGTTGTTCGGAAGGCCAAGGCTCACATTGGGCTGTAGCGCCGAAAGAAGAAGAAGCTCAGATTCAATGAGTGTGGTCGACTGGGCGTTTTCATTACATGGACATGGATATAATTATTATTGTAGCCTAACATCGACACATTATAAAGTGCTAATCGTTTCCAAGCTTAATACTAAGAAACTCGATTGAAATCGGATGAACATCTAGTGGATCTAGTGAGGGCGGAATGTCCAGTAACTTCTAAACGCTCCTGGAGTTAACTGATTTGCACAATGATCAGATGGCAATGAAATCTCCGAAACATGAATGAACATTGGTCGAATAGTATCGTTATTTTGTCTGTGACAACCAATTGGGGTCACTGCCTTCCAAATTTGAGTAAAAAACGGACCAAAAGGTCGTGAGAAATTGGGAACAATCTTAACCCTTGCTACACACAACAACAACCACTGATCAAGCTACCACTGATCCGACTGTAATTAAATTCCAACTTTAATTGAATTCCTAGGGATCGTGCAGGTTCTCCTAGGGTTTTCCATGAATCTCTTTGCCGTCGGACCATTAACAGGGCAAACTGTCCTGTCATTGCCCGAAATAATACCAATTTTTTGAGACCTAATGATCTACGAGTACTTCGGAGAGTAGTTGGGGGGCTGGCCCCAAGATGATTCCCTATGGATTCTATTGCAATTGGATCCGTCATAACTACTGCACATGCGGAAGAAAATTTGTTGTCACAGGCAAAACTATTCTCTGAAATCTATTTGATCAATTTTTTTCAGGGATTTTGTTTATTTCATTCAATACGGGCTTTGAGGAAGATATTCCCTAGACTGTTTCCTAAGACTTTCGCTGTCATCTGACTGATAGTGACGTCTGCGCATGCGATTTTTAACAGTCTTTGTTATTTTTTGCACATCTGTAATGAGAAATCAACATGTCATACATATTTTCTTCAGATATGGGTACTGCGGAAGTAGATTTTTATATAGTTTGACGCATGTCACCCGAGTTTGCTCAATGGATCTTCGGATTACTTTATGAAACAACAGATACGGGCTTGACTACTGAGACCTCCAGAAGAAGACGTAGGTAACGCTCTCGAGCATAATTTATTTACCAGTAAACGAGCTAAGACTAATTACTATTCGATTACTCTGAATGTGTACGTACCTTACCAACCAACATAAACAAGGGACGACGATGAAACAAACTGAGTTACGCCTCCGCCGCGTCAGCTCTAATCTGGGTAACGCGAGCACTTCCGGCCTCCTTGTAATTTTGTTAGAAGGAAATTGATATAAAATTCATACGGAAAACCCCTGCCACAACTTTCTACCTTACTTCTGATACTTGTAGGTACGAGGGAAAACTCAATTCCTATTTACCAGACCGCGTTCACTCGATGTGACTTGAATACGAAGGAAGCGACCTACATACCAAAATGGGAATGTGATTCCATTATATTCGTTCTTTCCCAAAGGGTGCGTTTAATATTTAGCCATTCAACATGAATGAGTAAGAGTCGTTTATAGATAAGGTGACCAGACGTCTCGCTTTCGATGGGGGTGTCTGGCTGCCCTCACGATTCCGTGGGGGACGTCCGATTTTCCCGCTGAAAGGATGTCCCTCTTTGGGTACCCTACAATATAAGTAGGTATCTACCTATGCACTGTTCTTCATCCCTCGCCCATACGATGGTGAGATTCCTCATTCCCTCGTACCCCATTATACGGGATGGTCTCAAACCGTATCAGAATAAGAATTCGAAGTCTTCTAGACAATTTTATGAAGGTCACGAATATATCATAGTATAGTAAGTACCCTGAGTGGACCAATTTTTGCGACGGTTTTTTTCTCTCGCAGAAACACTTAAAAACTAAACAAAACCTCGAAATAAACAAGTAGAAAATTAAATTCTACGTCGAATGAGACCAACCGGTGTTATTTCGATGTTCAAATGTATTTAAGAGTTAAGTAAATTTCTAACAAGTATTTCCCAAGGTACCAGTTTAGTGTAACTTGAGCTTTCCATCTACCCACTTGCTAAGATAGATAGTTTTGAATAAAATGTGACAACCAATCTATGATTTTCTGACCTAGGAAAATGATGGATAGAAATTTGATTAAACTTTAAAATTCATTCAAAAATCCAACAACCACATCTAAAAACCTGCGGTTGGTCTCATTTGACGCAGAATTTAAATATTTACAACGTTCATTTTGATGTGTTTCGTATTGGAGTATGGTTTTCGGTGTTTAGCAGATAAAAATGTACCTATGAATAAAAATATTTAAAAAAATAAATAAATGAATAAATAAAACTTAAAAAAATGTAAATAAAAATTTATTTACGGAAAAACCGTTAAAGTTCACTCAGGTGACCTTATTAATGTTATATTCGTGATCAGCGAGAAATTTCATATAAGACCTCAAATTCTTTTGATAAAGCTTGAGACCACCTTGTGTTTATTTAATTCTCCTGAATAATTCATTATTGTTCTGATTTACCTCAATTATTCACTAGCTCAGCACAAAATGGGTCGAGGTGCTGGTATCTCCGAGGAGACACTAGTTTTCTCGGAAAATCAATTCTAACAGTCAGAATGAATCAGGAGTGTCACCATTCGATTCAGCTTGAAAAAATACGTGGAAAACTATAATCCTCTGGTCATGGTCGAGTCGTATACCCAAACACTCGATTTCCTTGGAAAAACCGACGGTTTTTCTACATTCAATGGATTAACCACACCGTTGAAAAGCTGAGAATCTCAGAAAGTTTTTCCTGTAATGCGATTGGGGGTTCACCCATTTTCTTGGGGACGTAGATCCATGAGGAAAATAGTGATTGTGGAAATGTGAGAAAACTTTCTTTTTATCCCACTTCATTGCCCGCTGAATCTACTGTCAAACTTATAATACTCGTAGTGCACTAGGGGGTTAGTAAATTCAATGCTCTTGTCAATGGTGTCCTTAATTCTGATTTTACACTGTGATTCGAGGGAGTTATGGCCGTTTTAATTTGATAAGATCGCGAGAAAAAAAAATAAAGTGAAAATACTCCCAAAACTAAGGGCTTAAACGAAAAACTCTATGAGACACCTTTTGATGGAAATAACTTGTAGAATCGATTCCATGAAGATTCTTCATCTTAAGTGTGAACAACCTGTATAGTGTTACAACCCAAGGCTGACTCTCATAACCGCTAGCCTTTTCATCCCAAAAATAATGCGTGTGTTGTTCGGATTTCACATTTGCACGTGCACAGTGGAGACTACTGGTCACAACGAAATTCACACAGGCTAGTCCACACAAACCTTGAAATTTCAATGAAATCATATGAAAACGGCGTGAGTTATGCGTGTTGCAAGGAGAGCCAAGGCACAGTGGCAACCACTGCAATCCTGTCATGAAATTCAGGGAATCATCTAGAAGCTAGCCTTTCTTATAACTAAGAATTTATCTGTGCAGGGGCTGCTACTTGATCCAGCAGCATAGTGTAGACAAACAAACTCAATACACGTGGCTATTCATGCACCCACCTTTGTGTATGTTTAGTATCGCTGCGAAACGCCGCCGCTTTGAGGGCCCAGAAATCTCGTTACCTTTTTTATAGAGCGTATACCCATGACAACCCTCTCTACTTTATTAATTGAGTGGTTATTGTAAAAACTGAGAACAAAAGTGTTTCCTTATTTTGGATTGTAAAAAAATTGAAAAAAATTCAGTTGTTACAATGGCTTCAAAATTTTAGCTATGCGAATTTTATGAAAAATTGTCAATCGAAATCCGTTTCAAGCCTTTCTAAAACAATTCCTGATATTCACCTGACCCTAGAATCGATCTAAAAAATCTCCAAAAGATTAGAAGATCGATTATTAAGAAAGGAAAGATGTGTTCGTTGTCCAGAATTTCCGGAGTACTCTTAGGGATAAATTTTGAAAATTAGGGGTCATATGTGTTTTTTGGGGAGGTTTTGAGTAAATTATAATATTAAACAAAAGAGCATTATATTCGGAATCAGCACGAAATTTCCTATAAGAATCTATCTCCAAACCGGTTTAAATGATTCTTTGAAAATTCGCTCATCAACTTATACTGAACGACAAGAACTTCCTACTTCTGCATTTAATTCTGACAAGCTCCAATATTCTTCGATAAATAGCTTGAGACCCCTTGAACTAGTGATGTTATATACCTACTTCCTCCCATTTTGTTTTGAATAAATACTTGTAGCACGTGCATGAAATAAAATGATCATCCCAAACTTCAGGATGAAAAATTAAGGAAAAACGAATCGTCCATTCAAGAAGGTTCGCCATGAGGGTCGTATAGCAAGAGGAAAAGAGTTGGATGGAAGAAAATTTACCATCACGCGATGGTGATGTTGTTTAGTTTATAGTTGTCGTAGTTCTTCTAGAATGTTGTTTCCGCAGTCGGTTTGTTAATAAGTACATATACCAAGAACTACAATGAGCTCGATTCAACGATCAACGTATAAAAACGCCAGGAACGTAAAGTAATGAATAGTGCAATGGAACGATTCCGTAACCAACCACTAGAACTTTTATCCGTCAGAGGAAAGTTGAACGATATTAACCGTCAAACCATCGACCCCCTTTTGTTTAGCAAGTTTTATGAGAAATCAAACAGTTGGGCTCGGCAACTTGCTGCCTGCTCGTCCCAAATGAATAAAGAAAAACAGCGGGGAGTCTCAAAGCAAAACTTGATGCCTGTGTTCTGGGGGGAACGATGGAAAAATTTTCCTGTCAGAGAAGCTCCACTGCCATGAACATAATACTCATCTCTAGGAAGTTTGAAATTATTTATTACCAACTTATCGCTGTCTCCAGATATAGTCAAACCTTCCTCCTACACGCACATCATCGGCCTGTAGCTTCTGTTTGTGAAAAGATGTCACATTTTTCAAGACATTGGAGTACCTAATCGGAGGCAAACAAGACTTGTCCCAAAACCAATCATATTATCAATTATTGTTTATTTCTCGCAGTAAACAGAGTAATGGCAAACTACGAAATTAGGAAACATCTCCATAACAGATGTCTTAGATTACATTCGATATTTTATGTATACTAGTTTTGGAACTTGTTTCTTCTTGTTAGAAGAGTGAGTCCTGTGAATTTCATAAAAATCGTTAGAGGAGTTTGGGAGAAAAGCTGGAAAATGGCCTAAAAACGACGTTTTTCCCGTATTTGGAATATTTTCTTCCCTTAATAATTGACCAGGAGGGCTGAAATTCTTAGGGTCTCGTCCTCAGACATGTAGAAAACAATCTTCAAAATCGGAATTTTTTTATCATTTTCGTAGGGGCCGTAATCGTGTTCATACACACACGTACATACATGCATAGAGACTTACATACACTTTTCCAAAAAGTTGAGAAAATTTATCAGATGTGGATTAGTACCAGTTAAAGGTGGTGTTTCAGAAATTGGGATTTCTGCTGATCGCAATACTTCCCTTTCACCTTCAGGTGGGCTGAGGAAAGTAAAAATCTACACGTTGGTAAAATAGTGACGATTAGGATTGCCATGGTTAGCTGTATTGATTCAATCATTTTTACTAATTTGAATTTAAATATAAATAGTTGGGTTATGTTTGTACCCCAGTGTGTCTTTTGCATCACACAAACGTAGGGTATCCTACGTCTCCTACTCGTATCATACACACATCCTAGGATATACTCAAATATCCACACCATAACAGAGTTCGTCGAATTTCAGATGAGGATTCAGGCGTTGACTTTAAACTCATCGTTCTTCACCGCAATTACTTTACCTTCCCTTTGCCACGTATTGATTGCGACTTAGTCCGCCTTAGTGAAATCGCTCCCGAATAAAAAATCTCTTTCTCTAAGCTGTACATTTATCATAAGGGTTATCCAAGCCTCAAAGGAAGTCCAGGTTTTACTCTCATTCAAAGTTGTGCACGATTCTCAAAAGCCGCAGTTTTCTACAGCCAAGCCGCGAGATTTCCTCATTGCCCCAACAAAAGGGCCTTCTCTCTATTGTAGTCCGAGCCCCTTGAGGTATTAGTCTCGAGTTCTGCGACTAATTACCACATTTTTCACTTCAATGAATAGGAGTGCGCGGCGTCATTATCACTTCTTCCACAGTATATATATTTATATACATATAACATAATACGCATGCTCCTACGTTAACACTACTTCTACAGCTTTGGTTTTATCAACATTATGAATTGTTGACAATTTCATCATAACTGCAGTAGTTATAGTTGATGATAAAACTACTTCTTACGACCACGTTACACAGGCCTACAAAAGAGTAAGAAATGTGATTTGAGAAAATCAACCACTGGGGTGGTATATACCGAAAACGACCACAGTTTTTTCCAAGATGAGGGATTTATCGAGGTATTGCAACATTCTGGTTTCGGATAGCTCTCATAATCATCGATTACTTCCAGATGACCTCTGAAACACTGTTCACCCTTGACTTTTAGGTTGTACGAGTAGAATAAGAATTTAAAGTCAGGTTGAAACTACTCTAATACGTCCAAGCTTAAATCGTTGAAAACAACATAAGCAATAATATTCCTCCTAAAAAAAAACGTTTGTGGAACAAAATTCGAAATTCAACTTCAAATTTGGATTGTACCTGAAAAAAACTTTCGGGATGGATCAAGTACAAAAAAAAAAAAATATCACCATCAATATGATGCAGTTCTGACGAAATCACGAATTTATGGCCGGTCATATACGTCAGATAGGCTATTATTTTACATAAGTAAATGGCAGATGTTCATTAAACCATGTGTCAAAAGAAATTTGATTTTCATAAAAATGTAGGAAGGTGTCTACCTACTTCGCACATCCAGGGTAAGACTGGTTTAAGTCAACTTTTGGGGAATTTCGTTTCAAGATGTTTCACTTTGTAAGTTATATTTAACAGTCATCTGAACGTTTTTTTTTTTGTTTTTTTTATAAAGCACTCACATACTATACAACATGCTATACCAAAATAACTTCGTTACCTCTCTATTTTCGACCATCATGCTTAAATTCAAAAAACAATTAAGTACCACCATCACTCCACAAGAAACAGGAACACATAAATCACACATCACACTTCGGCGTCTGGCGCACAGAATAATGTATACTGTTGTATACTACGTTTGGCGCACAACTGAAATGAACCGGTACTCACTAACGGCAAATTATCGAGTTATTGTTAAACCGATACTACCTCCGTTTAGGGGTCGTCGAGATCTACCTGATGGTATAATTTCTCAAAACCGCCAATTTTTGAATTGAACCACTCCCTATAATCCCGATGTGTGACTCTGACTGTGTGTTTTTTTTTTTTTTTCAAATAGGGTGAGCGCATAGGATGGGAATTCTCATTTTTGACCTTGAATTCGGGTTCAGCGTTCTCAAAAACCCCCGTGAGCCACTTTTTAACTGAAAATTCCGTCTGGTTGAGCCAGAAAAGTGCTGGAAAGAGTATGCTAGTAGGATAGGTATGTTGCACCATTTCGGAAAGCTCTAGCTAAGATCTATCATT
>JAEMON010000001.1:77678376-77690279 GCA_030264115.1 Lygus lineolaris | reverse complement strand
CCAAAACAACTGGTGAAAATTTCACTAAGTTCGGAATACTTTTCAGCTGACCCCTATAAAAATGTACAAACCGACTGGACTATGGGGAACAACCTTCAATGAACATCTCTCCGTCGCGGCGTTTCGCACCTCTTCGACCCTCTACCTCTACCTCAAGACTGGCTGATGAGCAATTGCGGTTTACTGGTTCTTTTCAGAACCTGGTCCGGGAACCCATACATTCGCCTCCATCATACCAGTCTTTCCTTTCCTCAGTAGGGACCCCTCCGATCACTAGTTCTTTTAAGAATCAATGTCGGGGTATCGGAGGGCTTGATTTTTATCCTCATTTCAGGAAGGTGAGCGAAAAGCCTTTGGAAGAAGCTGCCCTTAATGACGACGACGTCTACGAGAATGCAAAAGCCGCTGACATCGACTCGGACCTCCGCCCTCGATCACCGACGCATCACTCAGAGAAGAAATTTTTCCTCGACCTCAAGCGGCACAATCTTCAACTAAGAAGCATCATATGTCATCCACCAGAGGTCGTCCCTACTCCACAAGGTGACCTTGAGAAATTAACTATTTCATCCTCTACAAATATCAAGAATGTCAACGGTCCTTTTAAGGTCCACGATATTTCATCGAAAAGTGGATTCGACGGTGCTTCTACTGACGGAACAGCAGGCTACTACTCAACCCGATCCTCATATAAGCGAAAACGCCATATTTAACTATTCATTTTTCAAAATAAAAAACTGATTAGGTATTGCGTTTCCCCGAATTTTTGTGGAAATGTATGGCATTTTGAGCGAAGATGGGCGACGTTTGGAAATACACTTTAAAGTGTTTAGAATAAAATTTTGAAATTCAACATTTTTCATTTGAATAATTCATAAAATTTTGTTTCCAAGTCTAACGAGGTAGTGGAAGCATTGTGTTCTTTTGGTTACAGGTACAAAATGTATTCCCTCAAAAATCAAAATTTCCACTTGCATTTTACGTTTTGGATCGTTTGAACATTTTTTGTTTCGTGTGTCCTTGAAGCACGCATAAGTTTTACAAATTTCATAAAATTTTGGTGAAATTTTCAAGGAGTATGCCTATTAAGCCATCCATTATAGCACTACCGCAGCCGCTGGTGCGTGCGCGGTAGTGACATGCTGCCGCTGCGGCTTTTCAACCGCGATTAAATCGCGAGGCTGAAAATCGCAAGTGCGTAGCCACCGGCTGAGAGGAGAACACGGCTGTGCACAACCATCGATTCTGGCCAAAAATGGCGAGAAACATGGAAGAGATTTGGTCACATTCGACATTAGGGCACAATTCCCGCCAGGTATCTCTCATATTTGAGAATTTTTGCGCGATTTCATATTTTCCGCTCGTGTATTGTCTACTTGGATAATTACAGGCGACGACCAATTTACATGTCGTCTACACAGGTTCGCAAGAATCCAGGATCGTTTGAGTTATTTCATTTCCGTGCTTCCTTGCTTTTTTTTTTTTGGCTGATGCTTAAAATATATGGCCGAGGAGGGACTTGATTTATTTTAAGCAGCAACCAAAATAAAAGTTCCATTCATGCAGCATGAGTTGGTGAGCGAATTTTCAAGGAATAATTTTAACCGATTTGGTGGGTGATTCTTATAGGAAATTTCACGCTGATTCCGAATATAAAATATATATTCCTATGTTTAAGATGGTAGTTCACCCCAAAAACCTCATAAAACACGTTTTTTTCGCGATTGCTGAATCTAAATTTTCAAAACTTGACCCCTTGGAGTACTCCGAAAATTCTGGCCAACGCACTCAACGTTTCCTCTGATACTATTGACATTTTGAACTTTTTTTTGGTTTAATGGTTTCCTTGAGCTACAATTTGTCAATTTTGTCCCAATCTCCACATAGTGAACGAATTCGGTGATGAAGTTATTACCTACATTTTACTTTCCAATACTGTAAGGGAGGAAAACCTCTACGTTAAACGACTACAACAACGGTTGTCTTCCTGAAATAAAAGAAAAACGAATCGGCCCATTTTGTTGAAATATTTAGGAATTATGCGGGTGCGCTCTTGGAAGTTCCTCAATTATTAGCTTCGCAGTAATATCAATGGTAAGTAGCGTCTGTACCATCACAAAAAATGTCGCAACAAGATGTTCGAATCGTTGATAGACATGCCCTTTCACTTAGTAAAATGGGTTTAACAGCCAATCCAATATTGCCGTTTGTTCTCAATGTCGATCTCACTCTAAAAAAAAAATATTGAGCTAACAACAGTCATTCGCATCTTATACATTGATAATTTCAAAAGACTTTGGCTTTGTATTCATGACTCACAATATTTAATTTGTCAATGTCGATCACTCGAACATCCCAGAAATTTGAATAATAGTCGGTCTTGAATAATAAACCATCAACAACACGCGAGCCATGTCCGCTTTCATAAATTTTTAGGCAGGCAATCCACTTCCCTCCTCAAGGGGATTCTTCTTCGAGCTCCACGCCATTTCACTGAAAAGGTGTTTCATATGAGGATATGAGAACGTTCTTAAATTTTGATACCAACATACTCCGTTGGAAGTATTTATCAAGATGAACATCTTGAATACGATAGTGCACTGAAAAATATCACGAATAACGAATAATCTGAGTAATTATTGCATCTTAAAATGGGTTCATGAAATGAAATGTCGGCTAAACGTTCCTCCTGCGGAACACGTCCCCGAATTCACAATACTTATCTCTTCTTGTCACTCAGAGATCTGAATGAAATAGTCTGGGTCACGCGACGTGGCACTTATAGTCAATTTCCTCCTATTTCCATGGAAATGTTACCCCTCTTAAGACCAAATTGCCTTAATATACTTCAAAACGTTGTATCAACTTTGTTACAGTCCCATTTAAACTAGATTTAAACTAGTAACTTTGTGGTTTAAATTGCATCCATTATTTCGATCTACTAGAATGAGAGATCACACCAGTGAGCAGAAACACCACCCACTGTGTATCTATGTTGGATCATGTTATTTTTTCCATAAAAATAACACATTTATTTGAGCGATCCGTGTTTTGACTGCCACTTGTACTTACTCTACACAAAGAATATTCAGGGGACTACGTAATTCTTAAATATTTCGGTTCTGGCTGCATCCCCCGCTTCTTCCCAAGTCACGCGAAGACTCTTTCTTGCATGTTCGTTAACCATTTCACGTAATGTATGTTCTGAACGTTCTTTATCTATTATGGAGACTCTTGGCCCAGCAAAATATTATATTCCTTAACTACCTGTGATAGTATTCAACAAAAAGAAATAAACTGGATACTTATTGTGTTCTGAATAAAAATCTGGTCTAGAGTAGTCCTTGGATTACATGGCTCGCTATATTTCACATTTGTGCATGCGCAGTCTCTTATAATGATCTGGTAGCTTCGAAATCTCAAATGATTATGCTCGGATTTACCTAAATTATTCATTAGCTCAGCGCAAAATGGATTGCATGATGTGTTGGTATGTCTAAGAATTCGCTATTTTTCGTGGAAAATCAAATTTTCAACTGTCAGAATGAATCTGGAGTGTCACCATTAGATTCAGCGTGAAAAAATAATTCGAAAAGGATTCCAAAATCTTCTAGCCATGGTCATGTCATGAACAACCCAACACTCGATTTCCTCGAAAAAACCGACATATTATAGCTTGGGGTATCTGGAAAAATTGTGTGACTTTTTTTTCAGCCCAAAAAAGTGTAACGTAAGTTTTATGTTTATGATGCTTTTCACGTAAAACCAATCGTTGCCAGGGAAAAAATAACTTCCTCATTTTCACCCCTTAAGAATCGTTCACCACTCGTTGGAAAGCTCTGAACTTATTACACATCACACCACATCTTATCCTGGCAATGTCCCCCTACTTCCACATCCTTGAGAGGACTACTGATACGTAGGTAACCAAGCAAAGTTGGTTGGAGTTTTCAGTTTGGCAATATGATAGGTATCTACTTTCACAACATAATGTGAAGCCGGCTCCAGAGAACTACTGGACTTGACGATGTATAGGGCCCGAATCAGCTGAGCGGCTCCTAAATCAGTTAAACATAGCAATGATCTATTGTTTTAGCGAATTTTCGAAGAAAATGAAGCTATTGCAATGGCTTCAAAATTTTTGTAATGCAAATTTTTGACAATTTTCTTCATGGAAATCCTTTTCAGACCATTCTAGAACGATTCCTGAAATTTAACACTTTTTCATATGTGTATATATATATATATTCTGTGTATATTCTGTGTATGTATATAATGTGTATATATAAATTGTTCTTTGAAAATTCGCTCACCAACTCATGCTGCATGAATGTAACTTTTTCCCATCAAGGGAGACATTTCTTGGACGTGATTTTCTCTCATAATTCTCACAGTAAAATAAAAACTAACCAAACTATTAAAAAGCTGAAATTCTGAGGAAGTTTTTCTTGCAACGTGCATGTGAATTAACCCATTTTATCGAAGATATAGAGGCGTTTAACCCTAGAACGGTACACTACGTAAGTTTTACCTGTGAATGGGGAAGTTTTGCCTCCCCGCCCCTCCTTATTGCCTGAGCGCACCCTACTCTCAGCAGTGCCTTGGGAAACTAGTAGTGAAGTGGTGCGAAACTGGGAAAGGTGTCCTGGGATTAATTAGACCACGTGACAGCAGTTGATTGATAAGTACACTACTTCATTTTTACGTTGTGTACTAATAAACGTAAATTTTTCGTAACTTTGTCATGCCTACATGGTAGTGACGAGTTCCATTCATGCAGCATGAGTTGATAAACGAATTTTCAAATAATAATTTCAACCGATTTGGTTTGTGATTCTCATAGGAAATTTCACGCTGAATTCGAATATACCATTTGTTTCGATGTAGACATTTCTTCGAAGTGTAGCTCCTAAACGTAATTTTTACGTAGTGTACCAACAACAGACCAGTTTTGAAGTGTACCGTTCTAGGGTTGAAAAATCGTGATTTTGAAAATTTGAAAAAACTCTCATTAGCGAATTATCGAAGAAAATGAAGCTATTGCAATGGCTTCAAAATTTTAATAATGCAAATTTTGAATTTTTTTTCCATGGAAATCCGTTTCAGACCAGTCTAAAACAATTCCTGAAATTTACCACTTTTTCATATATATATATATATGTCATTCCAGACGATATCTGACCGAGGAATCGAGATAAAAAATCCAAAAAAATTTCAAAATGTCAATAATATCAAAAGAAAGGTCAAGTTCGTTGGCCAGAATTTTTGGAGTACTCCAAGGGGTCAAATTTTGAAAATTTAGAGTCAAAAATCGCTAAAAAACGCGTTTTTAAGGTTTTTGGTGTAAATTACCATCTTAAACATAGGAACATTATGGTATATTCGGAATCAGCGTGAAATTTCCTATAAGAATCACCCACCAAATCGGTTAAAATCATTCTTTGAAAATTCGCTCATCAACTCATGCTGCATGAATGGGACTTTTTAGTTCAATTTCTTGCCCACTGAATCTACTAAAAAAATTTAACAATTCACTAGGGAGATAGGAAATTCAACGTTATTTCCAAAGGTATCCTGAAATTTGAATTTACTTGGTAACTTAGGGACGTTATGGCTGTTCTAGTAGCTCATGGACGAAAACACGAAACAAATCTTAAAATTAAAAAAAGTTCCATTCGTGCAGCATGAGTTGGTGAGCGAATTTTCAAAGAATAATTTTAACGGATTTGGTGGGTGGTTCTTATAGGAAATTTCACGATGATTCCGAATATACCATATGTTCCTATGTTTAGGATGGTATTTCACACCAAAAACCTCAAAAAGCACGATTTTTGGCGATTTTTGGCGATTTTTGAAACTAAATTTTCAAAATGTGACCCCTTGGAGTATTCCAAAAATTCTGGCCAACGAACTCATCCTTACTTTTGATATTATTGAGATTTAAAATTTTTTTGGATTTTTTATCTCGATCCCTTGGGCAGATATCGTCTGGAGTGGACCCCCCTGGACCCCCGGGATCTATCTCTTCTGACGTTTTGGGACACGACTATGGGACGAAATCATGGGACAAAAAATTGAGTAGGGGGAGGCTAAGAATTACGTTCGTAATTAATATATTTATACATTTATATTTATATGTGTCACTCCGGACGATATCTGACCAAGAAGTCTAAAGCTAAAGGAGCTAAAAATCCGAAAACAATTTCAAAATGTCAATAATATCAAAAGAAAGGATAAGGTCGATGGCAAGAATTTTTGGAGAACTCCAAGGGTTCAAATTTTAAAAATTTAGAGTCAAAAATCTAAAAAAAACGCGTTTGTGAGGTTTTTTGTGTAAATTACCATCTTAAACATAGGAACATAATATGGTATACTTGGAATCCGAGTGAAATTCGCTATAAGAATCACCTACCAAATCGGTAAAAATGATTCTTTGAAAATGCGCTCATCAACTCATGAATGGGACTTCTTACTGGTAGGGTAACTCATATAACACGATTAATCGGGTTTTCCCATTATTTTGATTTCTCATGCGCAGACCCCATTGTTTCTTTGACGCCTTTCGGAGGTCGTCTCGTTGAGTCCGTTCCTTTGATAGCTACCGACAATCGAGAATGAAGTAAGAGATGTATCTACTGAGAAAAAGGTATCCCAGAGCAGAGAGCACGGTATTGTAGACGCAGACAACCGGTCCTACTCATCCTAAGACAACCCTTGACGAATGGTGAAGAGGTGTTCATGAAGGGGAACCATTAACACGAGAGCCTTCTGCTACCCTGGAACAGGGTGGCAAAGGATAGTGAGGAGTGGAGAGAGGCGACGCCGACGGCAGCTGAAACCCCTGAATAGTCCTCTTAGGTGTCCTAGTTAGATAGGCTAATGTAGTAAGAATGGGTCCTGAGTGACAGGTCACACTAATCTGCTCGCTTTCTCATCTCTTCCACATGAGGGGCCAGCGTACCCTCTGAGACGTATTCAGCTCGTTTCCACTGCTTCCCAATAAACAATGGGGTGACCATGTACAGGGCTCTCCCATTCAACAAGTAGAGCTCTTTCAGCAAATACGACAAATTACAAATACAAGATTGAACAACGTAACTCACTCCGCTTAGTAATTCATGATTGAGCGTGATGAAAAACTATAGAAAATTGGCTGTAAGAAATCGGTGGGGGGAGGGGGGGGGGGGGGATTGCAAATTTCTTCTCCTTATACGTTTACAGTTAGCTCGATGACCCTACATAATGAGAAATGACTTTTTAATTTGTGCCAATTTCAGCTTCCGAAAGAAAAAGCACAATCGGGAGCTATGGAAAGCATGGGAATTCGCTGGAGATAATCAATTTATTGACATATATAACTGAAACACGCTAAGTGGTACGCTGTAACAGATTCGTGCATACTAAACATAATTTGAGATAACACGAGAAATATCCATTTGATGTGCTCTGCCGTGACAGGTACTCCAAGAGCAGACTTCTCTCCACCAAACGTGATGCAGTGATGGTTCCCAGAAACATTGTATTACTTATTTCTCAACTGTAGGTAATGGGTCAAAACACGTTCGGAATCAATTGAAATTGTTAATCAATCATGGAAACTGATTCGTTCATTGAAAAATCGCTCAGTATCATTGCATGACAGTAATTTTCTTTGGTTCCTTTGAAAACGAATTGATCTCATCGCTTACCTCATCATATAAGTACAGCTACCTACATGGTTTCATAACAAGCTATTTTGGATGTTAATAAGGGATATTGTTATATATAATTAGAGTGGGGTCATGGCGTTCTTTCAGGAAGCCTCTAATTTATAACACCCTAGAAAACCCACTCGCAGAATAGAAGGAAGAAAATACGAAAGGAATGTATAGGAGTCCACTATGCTTATCAGCCACAGCACTTGAAACTCTCCTTGGGTAACTATCATAAATGTTTTTTAGCAAGTGACATTTAGTTATATACCTATTAAATTACGTCTAACAAACATAGTGACACTTGTGCTAATAAAATTCACACAAAACCAAGACCTGACCTGACCTGATCACCGCATTTCAACTAAATAGACATCCAAATGCACTATCTGGATATTTACCACATTGTGATGCCTGGTCATATAGATAGTTATCTGAGTTCCCGAGTTCGATTTCATCCGTAACATATAAATATTTGTATTAGTTTTATCCTCATGCTTCTACGCCTACCTCGACCTCGCACTTCCTACACCTTGACACCTTGACAGGGCGCATGTGAAATGCACGAGATATTTTTATTGACATATTAATTATAAATGTCGGGAACGGAATTTCCGCTACGAATTTACTTTCCTTCTTAGAATTGAGGAACTAGCGTGAAGCGCTGATTTAATTAGTGATCCTCTCGAGGTAGGGTAACTAGCAAAATTCTATGAAGTAGGTTTCTCTATTGAACGACCCCAGGAGATATACCCACATGCAGAACAATAGATAGTAGAGTAGTAGAATTTGCTGTTAAGTTCCCAAGTATTGCTTTACCGAATAATATAAGACATCAGAAAATACACCCCCACCCATTATATACTTGTCTCGGGAACTGAATTTACTGTCTGGATATTCTAGGCTTTGCTTACGTACCAAAATGATATAAGACCCCAAGGGGTAACCCCACATCCATTATACATTTTAGTTCAGAAGCAGTATTTACTTCTAGTGAATTTAAAATTGAGAAGTCTTAGCGTATTTACCGTGAGATAGGTTTTGCAAAGGACAACACAGGAATTGAGAGACAGTGATAGGTAGAGGTCTATCCGCAGAATGGAATACCTTAGGCCCGAGGCCTGTCCCTTATATACTTCTTCCCTTGCCCTCTCGCCTAGGGTCAGGTCAAAAAGCTGGGTTTTTCCCAAGGGCCTGGGCTGAGGGTTTTTCCCAATGGCAGTGACCTTGTTTCGAAGTTTATTTATGATTCGTATTCTGATATAAAAGTTTCACAACAATATATATATTTTTTTTTAAATCGTCAAAAAATAACAAGTCAATGGAATTTCATCATTCTTCGGTGGTCTTTGGCCAATATTTGGGAAATTTAAGTGTAGGAATTCGTATGAACTCATTTGTATAAACTGGAGGGAAATGAAGGCGAACTCCAATAATACGTAACGTGAACGTATTCGGCATACTTTAATATAATAATAATTATTGACAACACTTAAGACATAGGTACTCTATTTGAGCTAGTGTATTTGCAAACGATTCTTGCCTACATCCACTTTCGCTGCACACTCAGTCATCCTGTCAGGTGGTGGTAAGCATGTACGTAGTGTGGGCAAGAAAGGTCTTCAAATACACTAGGTCAAATGGGGTGAGTCTTAAGTGCTGTCAATTATTACCAATAGGTACTGTTGGGTCTTAGGAAAAAGGTCACATTAAAATATTGAGAATAATACAATTTCTTACAAGAGTATGCTTTACAGTGGAATGAAAATTAAATTTTAACTGATTATAATGTTTGTTTTAATGCTTTAACACTCTTCTTATAGGGGAATTAACGGCGATCAACATTTGTTATAGAGGTTTTTCGTCTGACCCAATGGCTTTAGGTAAATTAAACCAAAACGACACCGATTCCATATACGACTGTGTTGTAGGAGCCTCTTTTTGCCAATCACCAGTTTCCCTTCAAACGCGTTAGGCAAAAGCGATCAAATGAGAGGACTAGGTAGGTATAGAAGTCTGTGGTTTTATTATGTTGCATTTACTATCCACGAGTGGAACTAACAGAATTTCATCAGTAATAAGTATAACAAACGACTGCCATCATCCCTAACGAAAGGCCGGAGAAAGTAATGAAAACGCAGTTTTCAGGTTTCTGGAGTATCGAATTTCAAAGGACTTGGGTCATGAGTGAGCCATGATTTTACATAGTTGAGTAGTTATTGCGTACATTTTATTTACTCTGTGTAACATACTCATCCAGACATGCTGAGGAATAATTTCTGCAAAAATGTAGGTACTGTATTCATACAGGAATTTGATGAGTTGGATGAGTTGTTCAACGAAGTAAAAATTTTTGATACGACAAACCTATGGAAATTGACGATCAACTATATTTCATATCAGAAAAACGTGGATGTGATATGAAACAATTACTCTTTCATGAAATGTGAGAGAGGATTCTTCATTGATTTCCTCCATTATAACTAATGAAATATAAGGTATTCGTGGTTACCTTGTATTGGTAGACTGAACAGCAGAATGAACATAACATAGCTTCATTTTCTTCGGAAATTCGGTGGAAGAAGCTCATCCATACACTGCTTAAATCGCCTGCAATGTCAGCAACCATGTACGATATCCAGAATAAGAATTATGACTTGTGAAACTTCTCTCTCTTCCTCACGATCTTTCACTCTCCGGAATTCGCTCAGCTAGAGTTATGGCATCGCCTCCCCAAACTTCATCATTTCTATTTCTGTTCTCCTATAATGTCGGTAAGGAGCTTTTACTTACGATCGTGGGAGGAGAAGACAAGTTTAACTGTATCATGTTCGAAGTCATATGACATGACTAGTAGTTGTTCCATTACACGTCACCTACCGTATTTCTTAGGAATTCGTCGAGTAAGCTATCTTTTATTCACCCAGAACAATATCGATACTTTAATTGAAGAAATGAAAACAGGTAAAGGTGACAAAAATGCGACCCCAAGGCAAAGTTGTAACTTTGACCAATCTAGGTGGAAAAAGTCTGAGTACTTGAACTGTAGGTACGAGTATATATAAGAAAGATATTATGTCTTATAAAAATGTTGAAACATCATCAGAGTTTTTCATATTAAAAAAAATTATTATTTCCCTCTCAAACCACCTGAGAGGTGGAAAGCAAAGTACCTATTTATCAAAGTAAAGAACTTGATGCTTTGTTCTTGTTTGTTACAGAGTTACCTAACCGTAGAAATGGATTTAACTCATCATTTTCGTGGAAATAGACGTTTTCTTTGACTCCGATGGGTTTCTCGTTGTTCATCAATGATAACCCAGACATTTTCCATCCTGCTCTTACCACTCGCTGATGACATCCAAATGTATATTTCCGGAACCATCAGCAGCATAGTTCGAATCATCCTTCACCTTAACTCGGATTTGGCCTCCATCTGTTCATGGGCTCAGAGGAATCGGATTGACATAAACCCTACCAAATCTAAAGGAATTTTAATGTCTAAAGCCCTGATTCGCACTGATCCCATCCCTCCTGTCCTTGTCAATGGTACAGTCATTCCATTCAGCGATTCCGTTTGTAACCTTGGCCTACAACTCCATTCATCACTTACCTGGAATCTTCATGTTTTCCACAAAGTTCATGGCAGGCTCCACCATCTCAAAAAGCTCTCCAAATTAAGCGAGTTAGACCCCGGAGGGTCCCCTATGAATTTTATTGCCATCAGACCACAGTAGAGTGTGCGCATGAGCAAACGTGAATTTCTTGAAACTACGATTTCTCAGTTCCTGATGTACCGATTTTGCTCAAATTCAGTGTGTACTTGAGGGCTACCATTACCTTCTAATTTCACGGCCATAACTCTGGAACTACTCGACTAATTGCGGTGAAATTTTCAGAGATTGTACGGAGTAGCCCCTAGACAGTGCCCTGTTAATTTCATAGCCATCGGACCATTATTAGCGTGTGCGCATGTGCAAACTCGAATTTCCTGAAACTATGGTATCTCAGTTCCTAATGGTCCGATTTCGCTCAAACTTGGAGGGTAGTTCGGGGCTGACTCAATACCTATGAATTTCATCACGGTTGGATTAGTAATAGCTACTGCACAAGCACAAAATTTAACTTTGTTGTCATAGTGATAACTCCGGAACTATTCTACCAATTACCCTGAAATGTTCACTAACTGATACATGTTAAAAAAAAAGTTCC
>JAEMON010000001.1:77620995-77631600 GCA_030264115.1 Lygus lineolaris | reverse complement strand
TCAACATGATCAATATTGTCGCCAATCTCGGTGACTTGTTCGAGACCTTGAACGTTTAAGTGTGAGATGGTACTATCGAAACTGTCTGGGGACACGAGTCCACGTATTTCTGGGCATCTGGAGTGGTTATAGGGCTTCTAAAATTGATAGAAGAATGTGAAGGTTCGTTTACCCTTATTGTCACTCTAGTGGGATGAATTTTTATTTATAACATAAGGTGTGTTCCAACTGACTGTGCTGTTCGAATATATTCGAATATTTGGCTGCGCAGAACCCTCTGCGCACAATGTTCGAATATTTTGTCTCTTCTATCCGGTTTTGTGTGCAACTAACTCAACTGATAAGAACTTGAATTCTGTTCCAACTGACTGTGCTGTTCGAATGTGTTCGAAAATTCTCGCCCCTGAGAAGCAAGATGGGTGAACTGAACACACGGAAACCTTCTGCAACCTCCCTACTTTTGGTGCAAAAAGATGAGGGTCGAAAGCGGATCACAGTGGGCCAAATCGCCAATCTGGGGGCTCAAAAGTCCAAAAGTGATCTAAAAGCGGTGGAGAGACTTGATAACACTGTCATAGGTCGTAGATTGAATGACGAGAAGAGAGTATTGAATTCTTCTTTCAGGAAATATTATTAACCCATGATATTAATGATTTTTTTGTGTTTTCACGGCCAAGCCTGACCTTCCGTCATAAATCCGCTTTTACTGAAACCATGATGCGTTTATTTCAATTTTGATCTACATTTCCGGATTCAGCAATGAATTATCTAAAATATTCACATGATTTCAATCTCATCGAACTTGGAGAAAGTAGGTTTCAACTAATAAAAACATGGTGTTAGTATTCCGCATCTCTTGAAATCAGCGGAGGCTGTCGGTAAAGCAGAAAGGAAGAATGAGAACACAATCAGGGAAATAAGGTAATATATAATAAACGTTTCGTTAGGTTGACAAATGAACATTTTTAAGCATATCTATTGCACTTGATAAGTTCCTGCACACACATTGCCTAAACTTGCGAAAATCAACGGCTGGGTCGGAATTCTCCGTGTAACTCCGTGTAACGGAATTCAGCGTGTAACTACGCGAGGCGGTAGTTTTCGGCGATGAAACCGATGAAATTACATCTACTGATGACCCCTCAACAAATTCCATTTCCACATTTCCAATTCAGTCTGGTTCCCATAAATATAGAGTATTTTACATAACACTTACATAACAAAATAATATAAAAATGTAGGAGAAATTATGAGAACATCATAATATGAGCTACTTAACTTCTTCCAGCAACTCCATCACTGAGCTAAATACGTACGTTTTTCTCAATGAGAAACGCCAGTCAGAGAGATACTGCCTTCATTCACATATATTTCGCTTGTACTCTATTCATTGTTAACTCTGATAGTTCAACGTTCTTTTTTTCGTTCATACTTCTTCGTTTCGAGGTCCCCTACTTATAGGCAACATTCATGAAAGTTTTGACAATAATACGAGCACCTTCATTTTCCCTCCCAGATTGGCGATTTTCGGTTTTTTTTGAAGCCGAGGTTTTCACACTCCGAAAAAGTTTTCGCGTTAGCTGTTTGCAAATTTTTTCTCCTTCCAACTGAAATGTGCAATTCGAACATCTTCAATCCGCAGACTTTGACCTTGAAGCGACTTTCGGACTGTTCGAATATAGTCGTACATTAATTCGAATATTGGGAATTTTAGTTGGAACAAACCTCTAATGAACATATCAATGTGCATCATACCTTGTGTTATCTTCATTATGCAGTGAATGCACTAGAACTCCTTACCTGAAACAAAAATTAATTATAGAATATTAAGGGCCTATCAACAGCAATGTGCTATAACTGAACAATCACCAATACAACTCTTTTTTTCTTAAAATTTTTATTAGCTTCGTAATTATACATTCAGCCTTAATTTAACTAATTTTGTAAAACAATATTTTATTATACTATATAACCTATTGTGAGCAGTTTGTTACCTGAATCTTGTAGCATGGAAGAAACAGAATCTGTTTCTTGAATCTGTTTCTTCCATGCTTGTAGTTTGTTTTATAGTCAACCCTCTTGAACAGATGTCAAATCGAGCGTGATCCCCCCAGACCACCCTGCGTACCGCCATCCAGCCAGAAAACACTTGTCAAATTAGTGTAGATTCACCAGATCGAGAACGTGGGAGTAGCTTCAAGTTCGAACTACTCTCACGTTCTCGATCTGGTGAATCTACACTAATATGATAAGTGTGCACTTGGCGTTCATGTAACACAACATTCAAAATTGAATGTACCCATATAGGGTGATGGTAGTCGGAGAGAAAGGTTTGAGAACAAACGTGTCGTTCAGAGAGCACGGTTTGGTGAGCGTTGAGTATTTTAACATGGAGGTTTTTTGAAGATCTGAGGGAAAAAAGAGGGATTGATAGTCGTTATTAAGGACTACTGCAGGATTTACAACAACGAAATATATGCTCTGGCTTTTTACCCAGTATGATCATGTTCAGAGCAGCGTTAGTAAGCAAGCAGTTACAGTCATGCAGCATGGTGATACGAGCGAATTTTCAATGAAAATTGTTTTAGCAAGATTTCTGGCGATTTCGACAAATTCTGATAGGAATTACCATTCTCAAAGGAAATTTCACTTTGATTCAGAATATAGTCATAAGGATGTTGGCAAAGACATTGAGAGACATATGAGCTACGGACAGAAACACCCTTCAAATCCTCAGCCACACCATTCAGAAATATATGTATTATTATTAGCATTATTAAATATGATGGCTCCATATACAGGGTGTTTCATTTCGCGACGGTCACAGGCCTGGTACTGATTCTACAGGTCATTTCTATCAAAAAATGTCTCCTAGAGCTTTTTTCTTTAAACCCTTTGTTTTCGAGTTATTTCAATTTTAAGATTTTGTGTTTTCTTTCGACTTTCAATCACTAAAACAGCCATAACTCTCTTAATTTACAGTGTAAAGTTTAAAATAAATAGACCATTGGAAAGAACGTTACATTTCCTATCTCCTTTGCTCAGAGGCAAGCTAAAATTCGACTGCAACATTTTTTCCATATTATTGACACGTAAAAACGAAATATCGACATGAAAAAATATCTAATTATTGTTGATATGCATATCCAATTATAGACAGTAATGGACCAATTATTGACACCTTGTCAGAATTGGATCCCTTCAATATTTTCAAGAAGGGCCGGTCTGTGTTTTGGACCATTGTGTTCCTATTGGAAAATAATCTTAATGAGCGTTAGGAAAGAAATTCTGTGAAATTACACTTTATTGATAGGGATGTTAATGATTAGATAAATAGTGTTTTGGAATACTTAATTATTGACACCCCTAAAAGTTGTGGTTTCAATTCAAATTTAAAAATAGAAACTGTATTCTCATGACCCAGCATCAGTAACGAAGTGGATAAAACAATATATGTCATGTGGAAAAACGAAAGGAATAAAAATATTATAGACAAAATCGGAATCGGCTCCTCGGCAAAATCCTCATCGAATTAGCAGCAATCCTTCGATCCCGGGCTGTATATCATTCAGGAGAGGTTAGATCGAGATGTAAACCCGTGGCAAAAAATTGTTTACCATAAAGGCAAAAGATGTGTTGGAATTGGATGAACAGTGAACAGGATGAAGTGGAACAGCACCGTTGAAGGGTTACGGGGTGACGGCAGGCGTGGAAGGTTGGTCCTTGTGACAGACTCAGAGAGAAAGGATAGACGATGGGTGACTGCACTTTAATTATTTTACAGCTCCACTGAAATGTGGGCACTTATTACGCGGCCTTATTCAGAATAATTTACAGCCTTCTCAAGTCGAGAAATATTTCAATTGTTTCAACTGTAAAGAGAAGAGAAATGCGACCCGTTAGAAAATCCTAATTAAGAAAAATGCCGCTTCCATGGGACTTCACGTAATGGATTTTTCTCGCAACCAGCAATGTGATGGCGTTCTTTGTGAGACACTTCTCCGCCCAGTTCATGGGAATTACCTGCTGCCATGACAGGCTATTCTTTAGGTACTTAGAATACAGGCCGTATGAAATAACGAATGCGTGCTAATAGCATGCTAATACAAGGCGTTGGGGGCGGATTTTTCATCGACCCTCGTTACCAAGTTCTTGTTGGTAGCTACTTCTAATTCCTACGCTTGAAAACGTAACTACAGGGTTAGCCAACTAACACTAAGCAGAGTCTACACGTCAAAGTCGTTCGAATTTAAAACAGAAACGTACACCCTTGAAATTTGACAGTAAAGACTCAAAGTTGTTATTCATCATTATCTGAAGATGAAATACATGGTTGAATTGAGAAGCTCAGAATTTTTGAAGATGCAAAGAATAGGAAACAACAGAGACTTATTGATTGGTTTTACCAGAATCTACAACAAACATTTTTTGAAATACCTAATGTATGAGATTAGTACACACAAGACTCAGTTGGAAGAATCTTAAAAGTACAATGGATCCGTTTATGAGTTGGACGAACGTGTTTACGTGTCCATCATCAACCATGCATTTTTCAGATTAACGTTTCACAATGCTTAGGCCGAAGCCGAAGATTGCATTGCTATTTGTTGACGCCATCGAATGTTACGTGTAATGTATATAGCAATATTTCATATAAATTATGCATGAATCAATGACGATGGATTCCTCAAGGGAAATTCCAGACTTCCCTACCCTTCCCACAGACCCTCTTCATGCCTGCGACAACATGGTCAATTTTAGGGGTGACAACTGGCCATTGGCAACGCAGTCGCAGTAACGGTGGTTACAACTAGTTGGAGTGACTAAGATGACTGAGTAACACATTTTTCCGATTCATATAGTTTTAGCGAGTGGAAACGCCCAAGTGAATGAGTTGAATGACCCAAGTGAGTTGGTGATTTGTCAATGGTGAAGTTGGTGAGTTAGGATTGTTTCAAGAAACAGAAAAACTAAAAACAACGAGTCCTTTATAATATGCTCTCGTTTTTCCTTCCCTTACGAAATAGTTACTTACAGGATGTCTACAGACGAGTTGGGACAAACTTCAGGAACCCATTCTAATCTGAAGAGCTGGATCGAATGGTGACACTCCTGATTCATTTGGACTGGTGGAAATTTGATTTTTCGAGAAAAATAGTTAATATTTCGGAATTACTACTAGTACCATCACCACTTTTTGCTCAGCAAAGTGGATAATTAAGGTATATCTGGGCAATAATAATTGAGAAAATTTAATAAACAATCATATATTTAAAAAAAAAGGACGGTGGTGTTGTCCAAAAAATTCACTCATTTTCTCGAAAAATAAATTTTCATCAGTCAAGATTATTCAACTTTGGACTAAGTTTTGACCCTTGGAAATCAACTGTTGAAGATGGTTAATAGTCCTCTTTTATAATAAATTCAACACTCTTCCCATCGGTACGTTTATTTTTAATTTTACATAGTAAGTTAATGGAGATATGGTTGTTTTAGTGGTATCAGGTTGAGAGAAAGAAGAAAATCTTAAAAGTGGGAAAACTCACGAAAACAAGAGGTTAACGGAACAACTCCATGAGGAACTTTTTGTTGGAAATCAAACGTAGAATCGATTCCTGAAGTTTATTCCAAATTATCTGTAGACAGCCGGTATACGCCTCTTTGCTTCCACCAACGAACATCATCCTACACATGAAATCGCGATTCAAATGAAGTGGGTGTCAGAGTAGAGCTCAAAAACGAAGCAATTTAATACAAAACGGTCTATCACTTTTCTGTATAATTCAACCATCTTCAAAGATGCTATTGATCAATAGTCTTTATAGTAAACTATCACTTGCTGAATATAGACATAATTAATACCTAGTACGAGTATATCGCAATGTTTAGAGTCACGTTGTGTAGGTGCAATGAGTACGTGGTACCTAAGTACCTGAAATGATATTATCCAAGCGAGTTGTCGGTTTCTTCATAACGAAATTCAGTAACTACCAACCTAAGGAGGCTTACCAATGTAAACATGAAACTCGATTCGATTAAAACAAAAAGTGATTTATTTGATCGGCTGATCAACTGATGCTTTGTAACCAAATTTTGAAATAGGCACTCAAAAAAAATTATGCCCGTGATGTGAGTTTTCGTTTTTTGATAACTACATTATTCCTTCGTGTGCAATGTTAGTGGGACTCCCTTTCTGTAAAAAAGGGAGGAAAGTCTTCCGAATCGGGTGGGCAGCATGGGGGACCGCCGTTCGGCACCCAGCTTGTCGAAAACAGACTGGTGAAAGTGAAAGGCGACGGGCCCTTCTATGCTCTCGGCACCCAGAGAACGTCAGAATGGAAGGTCCACCGCTGGCGACCTTTTGCCTTCGGCACCCAGGCAGAATCATAACAGTCATCGGTTCGTATCACTTCAACACGATTATCTCGTCAGTTTTGCTAAAGCCATGAATGCGGGAGGAGATGTTTGTATTGCGGGTGGATCTAGGAGTGGCCACGACGTATTTTTCCATAAAAATTTCCGATTTACTTATCAGAAACAACTGCAATCAGGAGAACTTCGGTGGGTATGTCCTGGGAGAGGAAAGTGGAAGTGTAAGTGCTACCTCAAAACCAAGGAAGGTAAAGTTGTTTTCGCGCGGGATGAGCACACACACGAGCTCACCGATAACATTGAGGACGTGTTACTGAGGACCGTCGTAAGACGCAAAGCAGATGAGGATATTTCCACACCACCTCGAAAGGTAGGCCTAGTCAATAATATCTACTAGCAATGTATTAGTAGGTACATTTTTAGGATATAGATTATTATTATTTTTTTCTTTTAATTTTTCTTTTATAACAGATAGTGAGAAAAGCATTGCTCGAAGTTCCAAATGCAGCCCCAACGTCGAAACAAGTGAATAACTTGCAGACCATAGCGTACAAACAGAGGCGGAGACGGATAGGTGTGTTGCCGAAATCCCGTGACCAAGTGTTTGTGACTGTTCGTGAAATGATGGATACGAACACAGTGCGATGAGAGGAATGTTTGGTCCATGAGGACGTAGGACGTGGAATTCTCATTTTCTCGTGCGACTCAAATCTCCGATGCCTGGTTGGATCTAACTCTACATACATGGACGGTACCTTTGCATATTGCCCAAAGTTCTTTTCCCAAATGTTCTCTTTGCACGGATATCGAAACGGCTTTTACATTCCACTCGTGTTTAGTTTATTGCCTAGTAAGGAAAGGGAAATGTACGAAATTGGCTTGCGTACTATTGCACGAAAATGTGAAGAACTGACCCAATGTACTTTTCACCACCTGTATGCGTAACGAATTATGAAAAGGCTATGCAGAATGCAATTCGTGCTGTTTGGCCAACTGCTTCATTGGTTGGGTGCAGGTTTCATCTCCGCCAATCTTGGTAAGTCTTAGTAAAAGTATAGTATATTATAGTAGTTAGTTAGGGATAGTAAAATATATATATCTATCTAATATATAATGCTTATATAATATATAATATATGATGCACGTATTTCAAAAAATTCGATTCGTCGACGCTTTGATCGTAATCGTCGTATTCGTCGTTCATTGACGAATTTGAAGTCACAATAGATAGGTTGGGGGGTGAATCGTGAGTTTTGAATTTCATCGACAAATCGCGAAAGCTATCCAACAAACTCCAGCCGCATTTTGAGAGCTCCCCTTAATCTTTATTTAATACTTTATTACCTTCATTTTTTTTTTTTTTTATATACAGTATAGCATAGGTTTTTTTTATTTTGATTTGACGATGTGGCTCTTGCGCCACTAAATTTGGGGGACCAAGTGAGCAACCTCCTCGTGGTGTCCCCTGGGCTCGGCAAATAGCTCACAATATGCTTGATTTTTATGTTGAATAACTTGGGTGCAGAGGGGAAAACTCAGTTCTGATTGTGGCTGGGTGCCGAGAGCAACTCGGGTGCCGAGGGGAAAACTCAGTTCTGACTGAGGCTGGGTGCCGAGAGCAACACTTTTCGGGGCCCGGGTGTCCAAAGTAGGAACCCCGGGCAAGCATAGCTTCCTCACTCTTGTAACATGGACGTGCATGTAGAATCAGTTAGTGAAAGTTTCACCGAAATTGATGGAGTAGTTCCAAAGTTATGCGTATGAAGGCAAATTTCAAGTCTGCGCATACGCAGCACTTATTACTAATTATCGAATCGTGACGAAATGCATTGGTAATTCTCTTGGAGTTAGCCCTCAACTACCCTCCGAATAGGAGCGAATCGGAACTGAGAAATCGTTATAGTCGATTTTCAGGAAACGCACGCTTACACGCTACTAGTGTTGTTCGATGGTGATGAAATTAATATGTGACAGTCACGGGGCTAACCCGCACAATCCATGAAAATGACATCGAAATTTGACCATAACCTCATTATAGTTTCGCTGGTACAAGGAATTGACCACAAACAGACACGGAACCGAAATTGATCAAATTTTTATTTTTTCCTTGCATTAACATACCTAGTTTATTTGGAAAAAAAATTGACAACCTTACAATGATGGTATTGTAATACTCATAACTATTTCATTCACTTCGTTTTTGCCGACTCTACTGCTGTGTCCATCCAGCAGCAATTGCGTTCGAGGTCCGAGATCCGACTTCGGACATTGGGGGTGGGAGACAAGACTGACTGGCCTTGTCCCTGAGATGAAGGAGGGAGGGCCGCGCCGCTTCATGTAATATACATAGATTCCTACCTTCGGCAGTGAGGAAGCAATAATATACCATTGTGTAATAATTTGAATCTTTCTATTTTATTTTTTCCAAGTTCGTTTTAGCGAATTTTCGAAGAAAATGAAGCTATTGCAATGGCTTCAAAATTTGAATTATGCAAATTTTTGAACTTTTCTCCATGGAAATCCGTTTCAGACCATTCTAAAACGATTCGTGAAATTTGAAACTTATATATATTTATATATGTGTCATTTGAGACTATATCTAACCGAGGAGTCGAGCTAAATATCTGAAAAAATTTCTAAATGTCAATAATATAAAAAGAAAGGTTAAGTTCGTAGGCCAGAATTTTTGGAGTACTCCAAGGGTTCAAATTTTGGACATTTAGAGACAAAAATCGGTCAAAAACGCGTTTTTGAGGTTTTTTGTGTAAATTACCATCTTAAACATAGGAACACATGGTATATTCGGAATCAGCGTAACATTTCCTATAAGAATCACCCACCACATCGGTTAAAATTAGTCTTCGAAAATTCGCTCATCAACTCATGCTGCATGAAAAAAGGACTTTTTAGGATTCTCCGTAAGTGCCTTGAAACGTTAAAAACATCAAATTTTGAGCGGTGGGAGGGGTTGTTCGGGGTGGTGTAACGAATATTTGTTTATACTCGAATCCAAAGGTTCGAAAATGATAAACCAGAATTTGGTGGAGGGTTGAATCCTAGGAGGGTGTTGCTCTTGATTTTTGAACTTATGGAATATGATCCAGTTGATCATCGGTCTGCTATCCAAAGCTAATTAGAAAACTTGTAACTAGCTCAACACTGAAAGGCATCAAACGATCATTCGATACACCAACTCCCAAACTTGAAGCACTAGAAGATTTAAGTGGGGGGAGCATTGAAGTAGAAATACGGATAAATAAGGTCATTCAGGTTAGGTCGTTTGGGGTTTGGTTGACTAAGTTTCTTCTCAATTTATTTTCCTCGTGGTTTATACAACATTTCGGCTAACATCCGTCAGTTGAACTAGATATTATTGAAGGTTTTGTTACCATCGTACGACGGATCGACCCTGAATATTGAAACGTTGACAATGGAACTCGTAGAATGAAATGGGGGTAGAAATCATCAGGAGCACTTGTTTCTGTCATTAATCTTCAATTCTCTCCTTTGAACAAGACTTTCAGAATTTATTGCCGTCTCTCTCAAATTGTGAACAGTGCCAAAGTTTTGTTAACAGCCAGAATGTTCAACAGATACGCGAAACTCATTAAGAACGTTTGAAACTGGAATTAAAATTTTAATTTTTGGGGTGAAAAATAAAGAATAAAAGCATGATAGTCAGTTGGGCTAATTATGAACGAATGTAACATGTTATAAAAAGTAACAGCAGTCAGGAGCTCTTCATCCATACAAATGAACGGGAGTAAAAATTCACGAAAACGTTGGAAAATCGCCAACACAAAGTATCGCTCCATTACTATAAATTACAGCGCAATTGGTAGAATAGTCCCGCAGTTGATCTATGACAAAAAATTCAAGTTTGCGCATGCGGCGTAGCTGTTACAGACTCAATTGTGACGAAATTCATAGGCAATCGGTTTGAAGTCATCCCCCCGAATTTGAGCCATTAGGAACCGAGAAACCGTAGTTCAAGGCAATTCACGTTTTATTCATTGAGGCTACCTTTGGTGCTCCGAAAGTAGTTCCTGAGTTATGCCAGTGACTACCAAACTAAAGGTAGTGCATGCGCAGGAGCAATCACTTATCCATGATACGAAATTCATCGGGAATCGTCTTGGAGCAAGCCCCAACTACCCTCCATATTTGTGCGAAATCGGTTCTTTAGGAACTCCCGTGGCAAAGTGTTTGGTAAATCAAATACTATACTGTCCC
>JAEMON010000001.1:77598071-77609594 GCA_030264115.1 Lygus lineolaris | reverse complement strand
ATTTTGCATATAGGCCCTGTTTCCACCTGGCGCCTCAATTGTAAGGAGAAACTTTCAATCAGGAATAACCCAGAAAACTCTATTCCTGGCCTCTTGTTGACAGATTCCCAAAACAATCTATGCATACTGGGTGTCCCGGGAGTGCAAGAACTTCAGGGATCGATTCTGTAGGTAATTACCAACGAAGAGCGTATCCTGAAGTTTTTTTTGAAAACCCTGTTTTCGACAGTTTTTTCACATTTAGGATTTTTTTTGTGTTTTCAAATTTACACCACTAAAATGACCATACCTCTCTTGATTTACAGTATAAAATTAAAAATAAGGACACTATTGAAAAGTGCATAAATTCAGGGAAGAAATTAGGAGAAGGATCTGACGGAAAACCGATTATCCTTCAAGTCCTCCTCCTTCCTTTACTCACCTTTTTTCTGTGTTTCCCGTAAGGAAGAGTCATTTATGAATCACTCAAACTGTATTAATTGAGCTCATGTAGAGCCTAAAATTCAATTTCTGTCGTATTTAACACATCAAAAATCACACATAACTAGTTTTTACCTAAATCTTTAGGATGGATCCCGTTTGCTAGAACGGGAAAAACAACTCCGTCCCATCAGCAGAAGTTTAGGCTTCCCAAAAGCTCGATAAATACAGTTTGACTGATTTACAAATTTCTATCTCACAGGAAATTTAATGCTCTTTCCAATTGTGTTCTTGTTTCTAATTTTATACAAAAAAAAAGTCCATTCATGCAGCATGAGTTGGTGAGCGAATTTTCAAAGAATAATTTTAACCGATTTTGTGGGTGATTCTTATAGGAAATTTTACGCTGATTCTGAATATACCATATGTTCCTATGTTTAGGATGGTATTTCACACCAAAAACCTCAAAAAACACGTTTTTAGCGATTTTTGAAACTAAATTTTCAAAATTTGACCCCTTGGAGTACTCCAACAATTCTGGCTAACGAACTCATCCTTACTTTTGATATTATCTTCTTATATCTATATTATTTTCTACAAAAATTCGCTAATTAAGGGAGTGGTGCCCATTATAGTTATATAGAGTCGAAAATACGGGAAAAAATCTTAAAAGTGAAAAAACTCAGGAAAGAGTGGTTTAAAGAAAATTCAGGAGGCAATTTGTTTGAAATTATACCTACCTGTAGAATCGATCCCTGAAGTTTTTGCACTCAATCCTGGGACCCTCGGTATATTAACTCTCTGTATTTGACTTTTTCTCACTTCCTGAGACGAAGGTCGTTTAGAAAAACGAGACCGAGTTTTCATTCTCAGGTCGTGAGCGCGATTTTTCAGGCTTTGGCCTGCCGCAGTAAATATTCAAGCAAGCTGATTCACAGTGTGCTTTTTCGCCAATTTGGGACGACTGAAATGAGAAAAATTGACTTTGCTCTAGGCGAAAATAAACTGATTATGTGCCAAAGTATGGAAACAATGCAGTTAGAATTTTAGAGTTCAATACAGAGGACCTGGGACACGCTATACCATGAGTGACCTGACCCCTTCAAAAACGACTATCTGCGTCATAGTCTCCACAGTCGTTTTGGTATGCCTACGGTATCATGGTTCATCATGAACAGTTTCCCCCGTGTTACACCAGTAAAATAAGTAATTTATGTCTTCGAATGTTTTTATTTATCTATTTATATATATATATATATTTTTTTTTTGTGAGCTTATTGATTTATATCTGTATTTCTAGTTTATGGAAAGTAACTTCCGTATTATCTGTCAATATCCGGCCATTCAAAAAATCCTGATGGGGGCCTATCGAAGACAAAATATTGAGAAACAAATTTCGCCCGGGTCGACCCCTCCTCACGTTAAGATTGCCAGAAATTCAATACAGGACTGTGCACCGCTTCTTCTTTTTAGCGAACTTTCGAAGGAAACGAAGCTATTGCAATGGCTTCAAAATTTAAATTTTTGAACTTTTTCTTCAAGAAAATCCGTTTCAGACCATTCTAAAACCATTCCTGAAATGTAACACTCTTTTTTGTATGTATATACATATACAATTTATATAGTTATGTATATGTATATTTATAAATGTGTCATTCTGACCGAGGAATCGAGCTAAAAATCTGAAAAAATTTCAAAATGTCAATAATATCAAAATAAAGGTTAAGTTCGTTGGCCAGAATTTTCGGAGTACCCCATGGGTTCAAATTTTGAAAATTTAGAGTCAAAAATCGCTTTAAAAAACGCGTTTTTTGAGGTTTTTTGTGTAAATTACCATCTTGAACATAGGAATATATGGTATATTCGGAATCAGCGTGAAATTTCCTATAAGAATCACCCATCAAATCGGTTAAAATTATTCTTTGAATAATCGCTCATCAACTGATGCTGCGTGAATGGAACTTTTTTCTCATCAATTTGTTGGCCGATTTCGACGCGGTCTGCAGCATATTGTTTGCTATTCGACTCTGGAAGGCAAGAAACCATGCAAAATGAAAATTTCGAAAATTTTCGAATTTAAATTTAAATGTGGACATCAATGTGGTTGGAAAATTATTAAGTTTTTTAAATATCAAAATACCTCACACGCCCTACATTGGCCAGTTGAAGGAACAAAACCCATTGAAATGTAATACAGGTGACTTTCAGTATTTTTGTCACCCTAAATGGCGAAAACGCACACTGTGGATCTTCATTAATTCTGACAGTAAACTACATCGAACAGTGTAGAAAACCATTACCGGCGAATAATGCCCGTCACAGACGGCTGAACTAATGTTGGACTGTTCGGATTTGCGGTGGTATTCCGGGACCGTTCCAAACAACTGCATTCTCATAGCCATGATTATAACTACCTACCGAAGGGGCGAAGTTTGGATAATTGATGAACTTCCTCAAACTGTTACCTCACGATCGGCCAGGGAAGGTTCCGCTTCTTACTCGTGGGTAGGTGAAAATCGTCAGAACTGGTCGTACCCAAATCCAAGTTCGCCCTTGTCGAAATAAAATGTAGCCTCTTACGGGTTTAAAATCATTCCCTCGCTGCTAGTTATTCATCTCAATTTCCTGCCTTCCCGTATGGACTGTCGAAAGGAGAGAGAGGGCTTCAAAGGGCGGTAAAAGGGATCATTATTTTTCCATCCACAGCCATTGAACAAATTAACTTCATTCATCTTTCCCTTTTAGTTCGGCCGGGGAATGGATTTTCAATCGCACTGATGTTCCTCAGACACACACGGCTGCCCGATGTAATTCGAACGCGAACTCTGAGTCCTGACATCAAATAGAGAGACACCGTTAGTAGCCACAGGCTTTGCTCAACTCATCGCTGAATTGGTTACCTTGAATAGAGTTGAGGGAGTTACCGAGGCCACTCAACACTCGATGGATCAGAATCGACCTCACCTCAGTTGTGGTGGATTTCACCACCTCGAGATAAGGTTTGAGTTACTAGAGAGTTTTCGCTTGCCACTGACGGGTGACGTGGAACCTCCTCACAGAGCCCGGGAGCGCCGGGGCCCGTGACCTTGAGGAGACGGTAGTTACTGGCGACGGTGACATGGCTCTTTTAACTTCACCCGTTTGAGACTCCCGTCAGACTCCCGGATCATGGGGTCACTTTTCCGTGTACACTGACGGGCCACCTTCTTATCAGCCAGGCCCCCCTCCAGGAGGCCGTTAGCATCGTCGTTCGCTCGCTCTAGGGTATCGTCCGGGCCTCCTTCAATAACGTCACCCGTTGGCTTGCGAAAACTCTCTACTGGTAACTCGAAGATAGCGACAAAAATGCGTTTCACCACCCCAGGTAAATAGAGAGTTTTCGCATGCCACTGACGGGTGACGTGGAACCTGTTCACAGAGCCCGGGAGAGCAGGGGCCCGTGACATTGAAGAGACGGTAGTAACGGGCGACGGTGAAATGGCTCGTTTAAAGTCACCCGTTTGGGGCGACCTGAAGACTCCCGGATCATGGGTCACTTCAAACGTGTAAACTGACAGACCACCTCCTTATCAGCCGGGCCCACCTCCGGGAGGCAGTTAGCATCGTTGTTTGCTTGTTAACTCCCAGATGTTATTCCCTACTTCATCCATGGAATGACGCGTTAACTCTGAGAGTTACCGTGTGTGTCGTATTTTGTTCGCTTTTCTAGTGATAGCTGAAAACAGCTGTCAGTTTTCGGCCATCTTGTTGTTTTATTTGTGAATTATACGAATTCCGCGTAAAATTTCGAGAATGGCGTATGGTAGAACGTTCGAGGATGACGAAGATGAGCTGGGGATGATCATCTGGCTGCAAAGACGACCGCGGGTCTTCAAACAGAGACCGATTTCGGCTGTCGGAAGCAACCTTCACAATTTACTTGGAAATCATTGGAAGATGAATAACTCCGCCTTGTTATATAGGAACCTGTGATATATGAATTCAGCGGAGCTTTGGACTAATGTAAGCTTCATGTTCTTTTGGATTAGTCGGCCGAGGGTTGATTATATATTATCACATTGTAGGGTATAGGCCCCCAAATGAAACAATTCAATTATTCCATTATTGTTCAATATGTTGACGTTTCGAGCGCCCTGTGCTCATCTTCAGAACAGTGCACGTACGTATACCTCTTGTGAATAAAAAACAGTCTGATAATATATAATGTAAGCTTCATTAACTTTTAACACAGAATGTGTTGTTTACGGAGGGTTATTTGGTTTGAAGGCGTCTGTTCCGTAAGATCCCCCCCGAACCCCACCCCTCTCCCGTACGAGCTGCCACCCCCACCGCGCATCCGCTCCACCACCTACTTCCTTCGCCTTCCATCACGCCTATAGTATTTGATTTACCAAACACTTTGCCAGGGGGGTGGGCTGTATAACGTCACTTCAAAGTGATGGCTGCCAGGACGGTGGGCAGTGTATTATAGGTAGGTATTTTATTAGTTACCTGCCAAGTGGAGGAACAGTATAGTATTTGATTTACCTAACACTTGTCGAGTTGCTCCACCGAGTTTTCTCCCTCTACTATGCAAGATAAAAAGAGGCAAAAACGTTACCCTCCATATTTTTCACGAGGAATTCAAGCAACACATTTTCTGGCGCACTATGGCGCGTTTAGCTCACTAACTTTGTTTTTTTTTCGGATAAGAACAACAGTTTTTATTGCATCTTCGAATTTTACGCAAAATTGCATTAAGAAATGATCCCTCACTCGAAAATTAGAGTGAGCAAAAACGTGCGCAATTACGCTCCGAACGTGCGCTAAAAGCAAGAAACCTATCAAGATTCAACCATTCAACCAACCAACAATTCATCCAACATCATTCAACAATTCAATCAACCTATACATAATTTTAATGTGTTTTTTCTCGCAGAATCACGTGGTGTTGTCGATTTTTCGATTCAAGCCTCGAAATTTCAAATTTTCATGAAAAACAGAAACGAAATGAATGAGAAACGAAACGAGCTGGGTTGCTCAATATTTTTTCACTAATCAACAAAATAATATCACCACGTTATTCAGCGTGAAAAATACAAAATATGGGGGAAATCCCACCGATTCCGATTCCAATCATTAGCTTGTGCGCATGCGCATACGTGCAAACTACGATTTCTCAGTTCCTAAATGACAGATTCCGCTCAGATTCTGAGGGTAGATGGGGGCTCCAAGACAATTAACGATGAATTTCATCACGATAGCTACTGAGCAAACTTGAATTGTTGTCATAGGGATAACTCCGGAACTATTCTACCAATTTCGCTGAAATGTTCATTAACTGATTCTATACGTCCATGTCACAAAAGTGAGGAAGTTATACTAACCATCCTACTTGGCAGACGTTTTTATTTAATTATTTCGGGATTCAGCCAGTTAGGTATATGCCTTGTGTCCATTTAGTGGCATGCCAATCCTGATTATGAGCTTTGTTGGAGACAAGAAATGCCAGTAGCCAATATTGATTATAAGGGCAGATGGTTATATTAATAGGATTAGTTATTGGCCTCAGAAGATTCACCGTTGAACCACCCTTGAAACGTGTCAGGTGAAACATGGAGTAAAATTCATACGTGGTTTATTTACGCCGAACGATTAATTATAAAATGTGAGCGGAATTTCATTGGAGGACAACATTGTATAAGTGATATAGCGTTCATAACAACGGGGTTATAATGCAGAATACGACAGTAGAAATCATGAGTACTGGGTTTATTCAACTGATCACTTGCTCTTCAGGACATCCGTGATCGGAAAGGTAATCGGAATAGAAGGTAATCTCTCTGTCTCAAAAAAAAAATTGTAGTCAGGCACTTTGGTCTATTTTCGCACCTCCTTCGGGCAAGATGTTTTCGTTTCATTTGCCCTCGGATCAGAAGAAAAACCTTGTGTAGATTCGGGATCGACATCGATTTCGAGCTCAAACGTTTAATCCTCTCTTCTATAAACGTTTCTTTTCATCCCAAGGAACTCAGAGTAGAGCAGAGCTTGAGAGATGTCCATTCGATTTATTGACTATCGCATTCATGATGATCAAATCTAAACAGCGAGTTGATTACGAATACATTGAAGTCAAATACTCACAGCAAGACAAACCAGAGGTGTGTTATATCCATCGGTTATCGTGATTCGTCCTTATTTACCAACCTGATGGTAAAAACACTTTGACATACGTGGTCAATTTCAAGGTGGATGAATCTTATCTACGTCAATACCACAAATTTTGGAATCTTCTTTTCTCGAATGATGAGGAATCTGAAGAATTTTAGGAATCTCATGCAGAACCAAAACTTCATTCCTGCCATCTAAGAGTCGTAAAACGTCAGATCTCGGCCTGTGTATTGCTATGCTGGAAATATCAGCAATGAATAAGTAGCCAACAAGACTGAAAAAGTTAAAAATAAAGTGGTTGATTTTATCTTGTTTATCATTGACATTATTTGATTTTTCTTCCTAAGTACAATAGGCAAGAAGTGTATTCATGCAAGAAGTAGAAAAATTGTTGTCCATCGAAATCCCCACTCCTTTTCGCTTTCGAAAGCTTTCTGAACAATTTCGGTTCCGTGTCTGCTTGTACGACTGTATGTCTGATTCAGAATATACCATACGAACCCGTGTTAAACATGGTAATTTACACGAGAAAAATCAAAAACTCGTTTTTAGCGAATTTCAGAAGAAAATGAATTTATCATTTATTCATTTATTCATTTATTCATTTATTCATTTATTCATTTATTCATTTATTCATTTATTCATTTATTCATTTATTCATTTATTCATTTATTCATTTATTCATTTATTCATTTATTCATTTATTCATTGATTCATTGATTCATTGATTCATTGATTCATTTATTCATTTATTCATTTATTCATTTATTCATTTATTCATTTATTCATTTATTCATTTAGTAGTGAAAATTTTCAGGAAACGTCAGGAACGTCTTCAGGTTCAATGGTTGAATCCGATTTTCATGGAGACAATTTTCAGAAATTTGCAATACTAAAATTTTGAAGCCATTGCAATAGTTTTATTTCCTTCGAAGATTCATTAAAATCATATATTGGGAATAACGAGGTGTTTTCTGCGTTTCAACTACTGTGCGGGTAGGAATCACGTCGGCGTCCGTCTGCTTGTGCTACCTCCTGCCGCCAGAGTCCTGAGTCGAATTAATACTTCAAAATCGCGGGAGCAGAGCAGGAGAGGAAGAGCAAGGGGAACGAGGAGAGCACAGGAAGAATTTATGGAGCTGAAGAGCGGTGGAAGGAGAAGAAGATGAGGATCGAGGGGAGGAGGAAGAAGGGATAATTTAAAACCGTGGCGAGAAACGAGGGAGGAGGAGCTCAGGGAAGCGGCGCCGGAAAGAACTGAGATTGGCAGGAATAGGCCGGGAGAAACGTCGAAATTGGTGGGTGAAGGAGGGTGGAAGGGAGGCTGGTATGTGGCGAGGGCGACAGTGACCGCCTAAGCCCTTGAGGGAGGCGGAGATCGCAATTTAAAGGTTGAGAATACCCAGCGCGCTCAAACCCTGCTTGTCTGACATCCAGCAGGAGAACGAACCCGAATCTTGAGCGGTGTCAGGTCCAGTAGTTAAAACCAGTAATTACAAGTCCAGTAGTTGCAAATACTCACTACAAGTCCAGGATTTAAAACCAGTAACTACAAGTCCAATACTTGAAACTACTAACTACAGGTTCAGTTGTAGGAACTACTAAGTGGAAACTAGCAACTACAAGTCCAGGAGTTAAAACTACTAACTACAAGTCCAGGTGTTGAAACTACTAACTATAAGTTCAGTTGTAGGAACTACTAACAACAATTCCAATAGTTGAAACTACTAACTACAAGTCCAGGAGTTAAAACTACTAACTACAAGTCCAGTAGTAGAAAATACTAACTACAAGTCCAGGAGTTAAAACTACTAACTACAAGTCCATTAGTTGAAACTACTAACCTGAATCCTGAGCGGTGTCGGGTCCAGTAGTTTTTAACTACTAACTAAAAGTCCAGGAGTTTAAACTACTAACTACAAGTTCAGTTGTAGGAACTACTAACTGCAAGTCCAGTAGTTGAAACTACCATCTACAAGTCCAGGAGTTAAAACTAGTAATTACAAGTCCAGGAGTTAAAACTAGTAATTACAAGTCCAGTAGTTGCAAATACTCACTACAAGTTCAGGAGTTAAAACTACTAACTACAAGTCCAATACTTGAAACTACTAACCACCTACAAGTTCAGTTGTAGGAACTACTAACTACAAGTCCAGTAGTTGAAACTACTAACTACAAGTCCAGGAGTTAAAACTACTAACTACAAGTCCATTAGTTGAAACTACTAACTACACAAGTCCAGGAGTTGAAACTACCAACTACAAGTAAAGTAGTTAAAACTACTAACAATTAGTAACTACTTGACTCGTTGTTAGTAGTTTTCAACTGTTAATACTACTATCTACACTCGAAACAGATCATAATGGATGAATTTCGTTCAAATTCGGTGGGTAGTTGGGGACTGGCTCAGATACGATTGCCTATGAATTTCGTCATAATTGGCTCATTAATAGCTACTGCGCATGATCAAACTCGATATGTGTTGTGATTGCCATAAGTTCGGAACTACATGACCAATTTCGTTGACATTATCAGGGATCAGCTCCTAGGCGGCCCTCTATTAATTGCACTGCCGTCAGACAACTAGTAGCATATGCGCATGCGCAAATGTAAATTCCTGAAATAATGGTTCCAGAGTTCGTGATGGACCAATTTTTCTCAAATTCGGGTGATCACTCCAAGACGTTCGTAAGAATTTGATCACTAATTGCTAATGCGCATGCGCTAAACTTGAAACTTGATGCCATAGGGATATTTTACCATTTTACCTGAAAATTTTATTACCTGAAATTTTCACTGACCGATTCTATATGTCCTTGTTACTAAACCCAACCAACTTAGAAGACATCTTTAGTTGAACGACTAGTTACCCAACTACACAAGTACATAACTAGTTAACTATGTAGTGTCCAACGCTGATTCATTCAGTGCATTGCAGTCAGTCATTTGCATAGCGTGGAGGTGTGAAAAATTAGTTAAGATGAAACACGCACGTAGTTTCCATTACCCTCAGGCAGAACCTCGCCCTACATACCCATACTGTCTCTCCTTCCAGTCTCAATCTTCTCTCCCATTTTCTACACATCTTTTTTGTTCCCTACGGCGATGAGAATTCAGCCTACTTTGCCAGCTCAGTGATTAAACTTCTAGAGTCTAAAATATCACGCAATCTAACCCGGGATTTGGGCAGAAATATTACAAATTTCTCATTCGTTTCACCAACAACGTAAGCTCAGGGAGAGTCTGGGAGAAAATGACTAGCGGTTGAGATGGACCAAAGGCTCAATTCCGATGAAATGCCTATACAGGGTTACCAACATTTGATGGATCGTCGCTTTATTGAATCATTATTAAAAAAAAAAAAAAAAAAAAAAATACCCATATCCAATCAATCGATAATTCTCTACCGATCTAGATTATACCGGCCGAACCGTCACTAACTTCGTTATCTCACATGGTACCCCCATTTCGTATTGCAGATTCGGATTGTACGCGAAATTTCATGACTAATTGACACCTACCCTGATTCCAAAAATAGCCAAAATATGAAAATATCTCCGAAATTAAGTGTGACGCATGACTTTCAACTGCTTATTCACACTGAATTCAGGAAGAAGAACTAGTAACAAAAATCTTTGCCACATTTAAGCGCTATATAAGCGCTCAAAATGCTGAATAAATGTCACCATAGATTCTAGATTGAAAATACACTGCCAAGGACATGGCACAGAAGCTTCCTCGTGGCCTTCACAGTAGGTCACCATTAAATTTTTATAATACTAGAAATGACCGGTTCGCCATGACCGTGACGATAGAATGCAGGGCAACCAAAAATGTAAAATCTTTATTTTTGGACAATACAAAGCACGGGAGCAAAAAATATTTAAACCCGCGATTTAACAACACGCAACGGCTAAAATTCACCAGAAAAAACGGCGTTTCTCTGAGTAGATACTACTGATCCAGCCGTGATGAAATTCATGGGTCTTGGGTCAGCCCCCAACTACCCTCCGAGTTTGAGCGAAATAGTTCCACTAGGAACTGAGATATCGTAGTTTCAGGAAATTAACGTTTGCGCATGCGCACACGCTACAAGTGGTCCGATGGCTATCCAATTAATAGGGCACTATCTAGGGGCTACCCATTACAATCTCTGAAAATGTCACCGCAATTAGTCGAGTAGTTCCAGAGTTTTGGCCATGAAACAAATTTCAAAATTGCGCATGCGCAGTACTTATTACTGATACAATCGTGTCGCAATTAGAAGGTAATGGTAGCCCTCAACTACACACCGAATTTGAGCGAAATCGGTTCATTACGAACTGAAAAATCGTAGTTTCAGAAAATTCACGTTTGCGCATGCGCAAACGCTATCAGTGGTCTGATGGCGATGCAATTCATAGGGGACTCTCCAGGGTCTAATTCGATTAATCTCTGAAAATGTCACTGAAATTGGTCTAGTTGTTCCGTAGCTACGTCTATAACCACAAATTTCAAGTTTGCGCTTGCGCAGTAGCTATTACTGATCCAATCGTTACGAAATTAATGGATGATCGTCTTCGCGTCAGCCATCAACTATCCTACAAACTTGAGCGAAATAGGTCAATTAGGAACTGAGATGTCGGGGTCTCAGGAAATTCACGTTTGAGCATGCGTTCACGCTACCCGTTGTCCGATGACGATGAAATTCATAGGGGACCATCACGGGGCTAACCCGCACAAACCCTGAAGATTTGATTGAAATCGGATCAAAATTTTGGAAGTTATGGCTGTGGCAAGGAAATGTGGACAGACAGACGGACGGACAGACGGACGGACCGATACCAAACCACCAGACACGGAACCAAATTTGTTCAGGAGGCCCTGAAACGCAAAATGCGAGCGGAAATTATGATTTTGGAGCACACAATTTTTTTTCATTAGCGAATTTTCGAAGAAAATGAAGCTATTGCA
>JAEMON010000001.1:77577333-77591980 GCA_030264115.1 Lygus lineolaris | reverse complement strand
GTTCAAAGAACCGGCTCAGTAGTGAGCGACCCACCCCTAACGTGAACTAGTTTTTTTGTGACTGGATCGAGGTCTAGCGTTTTCACGAAGTTCGTCATATTCACCTAAGTTGTTTACACATACTTTATTGACATATTTACCCAAATATATTTTCTTTTTCTGTTTCCATCATTGTTCAACTTGACAGAAAAGGTCTTATTTCAAGCCAAAATCTGGTTTCATAGGAAATACGAGTGAAAAATGGAATGATCCACCGGCGGATCATTTCCAACTTCGGGTAACAACTTGACCATCCAAAAAAAGTCCCATTCATGCAGCATGAGTTGATGAGCGAATTTTCGAAGAATGATTTTAATCAATTTGGTGGGTGATTCTGGTCCTATGTTTAATTGAAAAGTAATTTGCTATAGAATGCGAATAGTTTTTTCAGGGTTCAAATCTAATCACCTATGGGAGTTTTTACATGATTTCGGAACAATATCGTCCCTCTGACTGAATAAAATAGTATTCGACAATATTTCCATGATACATATTGATTACTCCTCCTTTCCTTTTATCAATGTTTAGTGGCGGTCAACACTGTGTGCCCATTGAGTTTGGCCACCTGACAATCCATTTACATCGGTGTGTGTACGGTTGAGGAGGTCAAGTCGTAAAAATATTCCAGTTCGGTGGAACATTTACCAAATTGATTCATTTGGCGAGAAGGATATTCATTACTGGTTGATGGGAAACGTTCTAAAACGTTCCGGTCACCACAACTTTTGCTTTTGCAGATTCAATATCATTGATGGGTAATTTCATAGAATATCCATATCAAACATGCCATGAGCTCCAGGACTTGATTATACTCGTACAGCGTTAGCTTGTTCTGAATCGACATTTTTGAGCGTCGACCCATTAGCCAGTACATCTTTCGGAATTTGAGCACGAGTTCTTCCTTAATTTTTTTGACGTGCGCCTTCCGAAGCAACTTGGCTTCCAGGGCCATACCCAGTTATTTGGCTTGTGCTGTACAGACAACAACAGGGATCAAAAACAATAATTTTATATTGTGGGGATGAACCCTTAAATCAACTAGGTAGGCATGAGCAGGACATGATAAGGTAAATTAAATAAATCATCAATTTTACGGTTTGAATAGCAACCAATATAATTTTCACTTATTTCACAAAAGGGAAATTCAACTTCACGTTGGAAAAATAAAATATAGATAGGCGTTGCTGTACAACCAAATAATAATGCTAAACGATACGAAGGGACACAACTTCGGCAGGTACTCGGTATGTAGTGGGTATACATACACTAGGTATGGTATAAAGTAGGTATACCTATACTCTCAGAAATCCATCTGTAGAAAAATGAAAAATTAATAGGAAAAAGAAGAAGACTTATACAGTTCGCGTCTAGCATGTAGGTATTTGAACTATATGATTGCCTCAGAATTTCATCATGAAGGTAAGAGGTTTTAAATGTTGGTTAGGAGCTAGTATGGTTGTAGGTTTGATCGGGAAATTTGATATTAAATGGAACTCTCCTACCTGAAAAATCAGGATGATCAGGCGCTGTAGATGAGAAGCAGCATATTCTCGAAAATCCCGAGAAAGGCGAATTATTCGTTTCCTCAAGCCAGTAATTGTACCTGCAATGAACAGAATGCAATGCATGCTCAATGCTGATTCCGGGAATGATTAGCCGATTTCCACGAGGTAAAGTAGGTTGATCGGGCTTACCGGTACGGCAGACGGTATGAGGGCACACAAAGTCCATGCACGTACCTATATTTTCTCCGAATTATTTTTGAAGTTGCAGTCAGAAAAAATTCCTCTGGCCATCTATTCTAAATGTTATTGTGAAAATCTGGAGACCACCGGAGAAAACTGGAGAGATTTCTTTCATAATAAGGTAAGATAGATAATGGGAAGAATGCAACGAAAAACGTGAAAGTCCCTTAAAAAAGGGTGATTTTGTAAAGCCTGTACGAGCAAGAAAAATGCACCAACCAATAAGTTATTGGTACGTTTTGGAATTGGTATTTCCTAACATCCATTGATATATAATAATATGTGTTAGTTATTACTTAAAGTGTCAATGTTGTACAACGACGTTGTCAATGTTGTTGTTATTGTCAATGTTGTACAACGACGTCGTTTTGAGCGGTGCCGGGTGGGTGAACCTTTCCAACCCCTTTATTGAAACATTGAACTATTATTTATGGTGGAAGAATTATGGCTCAAAATGTGATTTAAATCCAGTAACCTGTAGATCCCTACATCAATCGCGCTGGAACTTTATACATTACCTAAGTTATTTCCTGTTCACCCTTATAGTTGTTAAATTTTGGTGCTCAGACCTAGGAGCTTAATTTTTGGCTCAGCTGATCTGTGAGGTCAATTTTCGACTCAGCAAATCTAAAACCTCAATTTTCTACTCAACTGATGAGGGAGCTCAATTTTCAACTCAGCTGATCTGTAAACTCTGTTTTCGACTCAACTCATGGGGGATTTTAAAGTGCCCTGACCAAGTGAGAACCTCCACGACCGGATGTTATCGAACAGTCTTGTTTATGTGGATGTTCAAGGAAATTCACATTAGCGCATTTGCAGAGTCAGCTATTGAGAGTTCCTAAGAGATTCCACGAGCGATACGAAGATTCGTATCTAATTTTCCTATCGTATTGGCACGGACGAGCAAAGTTGAAGCTAACCTTGTCAAAGCTCGTATCCTAATACTTTTCCGTATGGTGAAATTAGTTTCGTATCGTAAAGTGACCGTTTTCATCGTGCACGAATACTTGAATTCATTCAATCTCGATTTATTGTCCTCCGAAGACCTCTACATTGGTTTTCAAGTGCATGCTGAACATCAGCTTGAAAGAAATGTGCCTTGTTATCGCTGTTGACGGTAATTCTGCGATACGACGCCACTGTTACGAACTTTCCGTAGTATCTGAAGTGTAGTATCTTTACGAACTTTACGAAGTTTCTGTTAGAGATACGACGTCGTATCTCGATACGAAATTTCGTGACTGGCTGCGCATACGCAGATGTTGCTGCGATACGATACGAGAGTCCACAATGCAACGCTTCGTATCTCGAAAAGCACTCCTAGGGTTCCTACGAGGGATACGAAGATTCGTATCTAATTTTCGTATCGTATTGGTTCGGACGGGCAAATCGGAAGCTATCCTTGTCGAATTTCGTATCCCAATATTTTTCCGTATCGTGAAATCAGTTTCGTGTCGTAAAGTGACAGTTTTCATCATGCTCGAATACTGGAATCTCGGTTTATTGACTGCCAAATACCTCAAAATTACTTTTCAAGTGCATGCTGAGCACCAGCGAGAAAGAAATGTGCCTCTTTATTCCTTTGGTAGGTAATCTTGCGTTACGACGTTACTGATACGACACATCGGATCTTTACGAAGTTTCTGTAAGAGATACGACGTCGTATCTTGATACGAGATTCTGTAACAGGTCGCGCATGTGCAGATAGCTGTGATACGATACGACAGTCCACGATGCGAAACTTCGTATCTCGAAAAGCACTCCTATAGGAACTCTCCAATGATGATCATCTATAGGGCCCAATCCTCACAATCCCTGTTAAATTCAAAATTGGGCCTTTAGATTCGGAGTTTTGCCTGGGATAAGGAATTGACCACATACACCCATACACACACCCAGACACGGGGCGGATTTTGTTTTGGAAGCTTTGAAACTCTTGTAATTATAATCTGATTTTGATGAAATTTTCATGGATTGTGGATTGTGTTCAGACCAATAGAATCTTGTGAAAAATCTGGAAGACAAAATCACGTGTTTTTTGGTTTTTCTCAAATACCTAAAATAAGGAAATTAAAATTGACATCCATTGTCCATTCATTACAGGACACCAAGTATGCAGGTTTTAAACATTCAGAAAAATGAGCTTACGGTGACCTTCAACTGAGACGGGCGTGGACATTACGTGTTTCAAAAACATTCAAGAAAGGAATCGTTCATTTGGAACCAAATCGCCTTTAGCATTTGGAAGAAAAAATAATAATAATATAAAAATAAAAAATTGGCCTACCCTAATAAACTCCATTTGTCCGCATTTTGCTGTTGATTTTTCAAGACTGAATGTTGAAAGCAGTTGAATGTTTTTGGCACGTATAGATTTCATCCAGTTAAAAGCGTGAAACTGGATGAAGAAGTTGATGTTGCCAGAATAATATGATCCACTACATTAAGTACGAGGTGGCAGGCTAACAATGTCTACTAGCCCGAACCGGGATTAGAAATAGGAAGAGTGAAAACTTTCCGCAAAATCCACGGCCAATTTTCGCTCAACCTGATTCCATCTTAATGTTGCACTCTGTTTGCTGGGTTAATTAATTTTTGAGTTATTCTGCTTACTCAGGCTCGCTCCCCTGGAGGAAGCTAACTGTTTCAACTTCCCAGCGTACATACATTTTTACACTCGGCCGTCGGGAACTCGACTGCAGTCAAATGTTTTCGTAGGTAGGTATACCCATCATTCAAGAAAGTGCATTCTTATGTGACCAATTTCCCCATTTTTTATTGCCGTGAACACATACCTGTAAAAATTCAAAATTCCAACTCTGGCAGGTAGATGAGTGTATTAGCGTTCAAATTCAAGTGAACGCCCGTAACTCATTCATGAGGATTCTCTCAAACATTCCATGGTAGATTACTGGTATAGTAGCTATAGTAGATTATTATATTCCACCCAGATTCCACCAGATTACATAAATAGTGCCAAAAATGATTGAGGGTAAAGTAGGTACTTACCCTTGTCCAAAAATCACGTCAACCCGAAACTACCTAATTACAAACCTATTTTCGAGAAAATGCAGCACTCCAAAAGGCCAAAGGGATTTTTAACTTTCCCCTTTGAGATTTTATAACAGTTAGGGTTAAAATAAATTAAATATTTACAATAATAACCCATGCATGGGTCATGTAACCCATGATTGCTCTAGGCCAGGTGTTTCAATACAGGTCGCTCTTTTTACTGACGGTTTACTGGTTGGTGACCTTCATCCTCTTCTCCAGCTTGAATTCCCTTCTTCGTTTGTCTGGTCCCCGAACATCCCGGGTTTTATTTTTATGGAGAGGGCGCCACATAAAAATTTACATTTGACTTTACTGTAGTGCAAGTTGTGAGAGCATTACCAAGAAAGAAACGGAGGAGAACATCCACTGAAAGAAGATCCCAATATGAATAAAATAAATATTTATTTTTATTGCATCATGCGTTTGCTGTTGACCTTTCAATAAAGCGTAGGGCAACGAGTGGTCCAGGTGTGACCACTAACGATTCTAGTGTTCGGAGGAATACAGTAACCCCCAAACGATTGGAAGTCAATATACCGTTCTTCGGAAGGCTGGCTCGGTTGAAAGTAGCTGGCTTGGGTATTACGCGTTTCGGCCTCAAACGATAGTGTTCTTCTCGTCCCAGCGTCGGTATTAACTTCACCCTCTACCGAAACCTTTTCGTTTGTTGACACATTACGGACACCCCTGGGTCACAGTCAACCCCTGGGTAAACCCATTGTACCAAAATTTACCTTAACCTTATGAAAACGACGCATTTTGGATTTGATCAGTGTGTTTAATACCACTGAGAGAAAAATGACTGAGAAAAGATAACCAATGGACTTGAGCCGAACAGTCTACAAATCGTCACATACCCGTATCTCCCATCGATGATAAACACACCCCATATTCACCTTAATAATACACACAATCATTTACAGAATTCTACACTTCTACTTTATAATTTACTCATCTTGTAGGTAAAACATCGTCTATAACTTGTACTTGGAAGGAAGTGGGTGTATTTGCTGCCTCATACCACCCAGTTATGAAACGTAACAGTGACAAATCCGGGTTGGCGTCCTGGTTTAACGAGTAAAAACGAAAAAAACGCAATTGAAATGGAAAATGCCCGCTCCGTTTTTATGAGCAACAGCACACCGGAGATATCAGAGTTTTAAAACAAGCAAGTTGGGCTCAAGGGACGCGATGGAGAGCCTAATTCGTTCAGAGCACCAGAACTGGGAAAATTGAAAATATAATGCATCGAAGGTGTTATAATTAGCTAGTCACAAACGGTTATGCAAGACAATATTCCAATGGCGACCTTAAATTCACAAGGTGTAAAATTGTAGCGTAAAACACGAGGTTTGTTGCAAGGTAGGTAGGTGAGAAACACTGTCGTTACCCAAGGGTCTAATATTGGTGGATGTTTTTCTGAAATTGTTTTTTGTGTTGATAAATGATGGGACAAATAGTTCCGGCGCAATATCCAATTTATCCTTTGCACTCGTGACGTCACACCATGAACATCTTCCTCCACGAAAGCTTCCGTCATCCGATGCTGCTGCTCCCTAGTGGCAGCCCTTACCAACTAGTTTCAGCCCAGTTTCACCCCCTTGCAAGTGATGACTAACAAACGGCACACTTGATAAGGTAGTTTCAACGGAGTCATGGATCGTTGTATCACACAACCAGCCGCGCGCTAACGCACTACGTGGGTTTTCCGCACAGAATCTAACTAATTTTATGAAGGAAATACGCAGGGTATGCATTAAACCATATTTGAACATATTTTTCTATATTTTTTAACCATCACAGACAAAAAACATAAGTTGTTTACACATTTACATACAATTCAATATGAGGAACATTCTTTTTTAGGAAAGAACCATGGGGGACATTATTTTTTACGAACAAAAGTACCTAACTATCACAAAATTAAAAGCAACCACCATGTAGGTAAGTTCTTCATCTGGTTTAATTCAATTATAAAAGTGTAGATATCGTGTAAAATATATTATATCTAGAGGAAAATCTGAAACGTTAGACTGCGCGATTGAAAATAAATTGTAGCTGTCTGAATAAAACAAAAAATTGCAAAAAAATTTCTTACATACATAAAATATAGGTATGCACTCACTCTCAAGAACAAAACACAATCGTATACCTAGCTACTTAGAACAAGAATGAATCAAAACACTCAAAGTATCAAGTAGGTATCGTGAGTAGTATTTTAGAAATTGCAGCCCAGTGTCAAAATTGTGTCTTAAATGTGTCTTACATTCGTGTCAAAAATGTGTCTTATTCGTGTCTTACAGTATCAAAAATGTGTCTTATTCTTAGTTGACTTTACTGTCTGGTTTACTCATCATTTCACATAATCATCAACCTCCATATTATCATCGTCAGCTGAGCAATTGTTACAAGTGACTATTTTTTGGCAATGATTTTTGCACACAAACTGTTTACACGTCTTACATTTAAGGTTACAGTAGTGGGCGCATGCTGGACAAAGTACGCAAACGGATAACCATCAACTTTGAAGACTCACAGAACCCTGGGAAAGGCACAATAAATGCAAACCAATCAATTCTAGAACCGGTAGAAGAAGAATACTCGTCACTCTCGACTCTTCAATTTTCTCTTGAACCGAATAGTTCAAGTAATGCTGATTTTGCCGACAGCAATTTGGCTGCGCCCCCGCCGTAGGGTAAAAAAAAATCGAGTAACGCTATTTCAGGTTTAACTGGAAATAGCTGATAACTCACCAAGCATTGAGGGAATTACCAGTGCCATAAATGAGATGAAAAATTGCAAGACACCAGGAATAGACGGGATACCAACAGAGATCCTGAAAGCCGATACTACAGTTGACTACTGCAATTCAACCGTTGAATTATACGGGGAATTCGGGAAGTGGAAAGACTGCCTGTTGTCTGCGGAGGAGAGCTTTGATCATCAAACTGCCAAAGAAAGATAATACATCCATAGGGACAATTAGAGAGGTATTACACTAGTATTCATTGTCAGCAAGGTGCTTGCCAAAAAGATGTGCTAAAAGGCTGCAATAAAGAAACGACTCAGAAGAGAGCAGGCTGGGTTTAGAGAGCACAAGAGCTGTACCGACCTGATCAACACATCACGGATTATTGTAGAGCAAAGAATCGAATGCCAAAGCCCACTACATCTGGCATGAATTGATTTTGAGACTATGACTCTACTATTAGGGGTGTAATGTGGGACATCCTTTAGAGGAATCCGGCATTCTTTTCGGATTTTTCGGATGATCTCTGCCAGCTTGCACAGCGCTTCAGCGACTTCCAAGCAAAGCTGTCAACTCTTGAAAGAATTGCCGGGAACGTCAGGCTGAAAATAAACTCGAGAAAGACCAAGGAGATGTGAATAAAACCTTGAGTAGATGATGCGCTGAAGCTGAAAGAGTAGGTTGTTGAGAAGGTTGATTGCTCTGTGTATCTTGGGAGCGTTATTACGGAGGACGGTGGTAGTGGCGATGACGTCAAGCTCAGGATAAAAGAGGTTAATGGAACAGTTGCCCAATTTTATCCGGTTCGGAGGAGTGGGAACATTTTCAATACATTGTCAAATTAGACCTTCTCAATGGATGTGAATGTACCGCTCAGAACCTCATGAACGTACAACGACGAGGAGGAAGGTTGTGTTGTGATGTCACAGGAACCTAATTTCCTCGTCTTCATCCGCGATCGTTTAGTAAATTATTGAAAAGTCAGTCTAGTTTCTCTTCTCAACCTGGACGAGGCTCCCATCGCGGGACTATCTGGGTGTCCTGGTGGCTTTTTCGTATAGGTACATAACATTCATAGCATGTAGTACCTTCGATTATTTAACAATATACCGTCTAATGTGTGTGAAATTTTTCATCGAGGAATGTTGACATCACACATTTATTATTAGCGGTACATGAAACCTGGAAAGTCACTCAAGAAATCACCAACCGATCACGCAAGCCTTCGGAAACAGATGCCTCAGGCGCATCATGAGAATTCGGTGGCCTGAGACAATAAGAAACGAGAATCTTTGAGATTTGAGAATTCCAGTCCAAACCCGATCGCAAATGAAGTTCTCCGTAGAAAAGTCAAACCCTTAGAAAAGCTAATGCGATCGAGAAGGATGCACTGGACTGGAACTCTCGAGGCGAGCGCGGCCAAGACGACCCAAGCAAACATGGAGACGATTAATCCATAAGGGAACAGAAAGCGCTAGGAACACTTGGGGAGAAGTGAAATGGTTGTCGAAGAATAGAGAACACTGGAGACTGTTTATGGGCCGTATGCTCCATGAAGAGTTCAAGGAATTAAGTCAAGTAAGTAAGTCACTCTAGACCAAATGTTTTATGTTCAAGGTCAAAAAGCATGTACAATTGTGGCTGAGAAATTTAGAGTTTATCAGCTGGTTTTCGTTGACTCATTCGCCAAAAGTCAAAAAATCTTGCCCTCTATAATAAAAAATGTTGTCATCTATTTGAATTTTGTGTTTCAAACTGAAAAACGTCTGCCAAGTTGGGCGAGGCACATAGCTTCCTCGTATCCATAACATGATTATATATATAACATATTTTATTTTAAAAAAATCATCAAAGGGACAAACCCCTGCACAATCCCTGAAAATGCCATCGAAATCGGATGAAAATTGTCGAAGTTATGAGAGCTTCACGTTTGCGCATGCTGAGTGAGTACCACTGTTCCGATTTTGATGAAACTCGTAGGGCATTATTGAATCTCCGTTCCTCAACTTTCCTACAAATTTGAGCTAAATCGGACCATTAGGTCGCGAGAAATTGATGTTTCGAGGATTTCACGTTTACGCATGCGCAGAGGCTACCGTTGGTCGGCTGGTGATGAATTTTATAGGGGACCATCTTGGGCCTAACCCAAGTAATCCCTGAAAATTTCATAAAAATCGGATGGTAATTATGGAAGTTATGAGTGTTGCAAGGATTCCCGGACAGGCAGACAGACAGACGAAAACCACAACCAAAATTGTTCAGGAACGTCTAAAACGTAAAACACGAGTTGAAATTTTGATTTTGGAGGCCAAAAATTTTTCATCTCCCAAAAGTGAAAACAATGATTCCACTACCGTAGTAGACTCGGAAGCAAATATATTGTATTATGAAAAATATTGTATTCATTACTGGAGAAATGTGGTTCATGGCTGTATTTTTTATGGTCAGTTCCTTGTGTAGAAATTACACTAAGAAGTATAACTATTCGTCCGAAATTTTCATGAATGGTCGGCCCGACAAATCGTGGGGTGATTGTTTCGTCGGTCGTTAACTACTGCACATACGCAGGCGCAAACCCGATATCCGCACAAGGCTTCCCTACCTATACTCTAGTAGATTTTCATTCAATACCAATTAAATGGAATTTTCAGGTATAATGCTGTTTGGTTCATATTATGAACTATGATCACAGGTAAGCGCAGTCGCAGTCCCAACTGGGTACATGATTTCATACTCATACATTTATAGTACAGAAAAAGGATGACTGTCTAGTGTCAGATTCCGAAACATTATTCTAATATCTTACGAACATGATAACAAACCAATACGAACATAAAAGTATCAAAATTGAGGTCGGAAAATGAGAATTGATAGGATGTAATATAACTATTTTCGTATCTTGAGTTTCCGTGAATCCCTTGCTGGCCCAGAATCGTGGTTGCCGTTTTGAACCTCAAAGGCTACCGGCTTTATGATGGTGATCCCGTAGAGGATTGACGATAAGTGAGGGACTTAGTTTTTTCAAAAAGTTGCTCTAAAACACAAATTTAAGATTAAAGAGAATAAGTTATAAATGTCGGGTTCATTCCTCTCCCTCCAGTCCCTAGAGGCTTTGATTACTATCGCAGCGAAGTCCAAAGTTTAGCAATCTATTTCCTTTTTTTGCATTCTTAAAAGGGGAAAAATGACTTCCAAGTTGGATGGGCAGTATAGCTTCCTCACATACCTAGCCCTAGAACGACACCTGGGCCCCTCGAGACCTCGGTGTAATTCCAGGGCCAGCATAACATCAGACGAGATAATTCACGTTCGGGCGTGCAGAGTATCTGCCGTTGGTCAGTTAGCAGCAGGGGAGTAGAGGATATCCCACCCAATCTCTCGAAATTTCATCATAATTGCTCGAATAGATAGTTCCTGATTTCTGCCTGTGAGGAATTTCAAACTTGGGGAGATGCGCAGTGGCTATTGATGATCGAATCGCAAGGAAATTATTAGGCAATCACAGTTGGGTCAGACCCTCAACTACCTTCCAAATTACAGTGAAATAGTCATACAAATCAGACCTCATTTTGGTATAGTTTCGCCTGCGACAAGGAATTGAAAAGACAGACAGTCATCACGGAACCAATGGAAAGGAAAAGAGAGTAAAAATGCAAAAAGCAAGAGGGAATTCAATTTTGGGTGACAATTGTTTTTGAGTTCTTGCATTAACATAACTTATTTGGACCGAATAACAATCATTACAAAGAATTTTCTGCAGTATTGTAGAAGGGCAACAATAATGTAACAAGGCTTTCTTATCTCCAGTAGTACCTAAGGAAGCAAAATTATTTGTTATTATGAAGAGAACAACATCGTGAACGGATAACGTAAGTATTGCCACACAACTTCCATGAAAAAAATTGACGGATTATATTGTGATGATCAATGATATCCCCTTCAACTTGCAAATTGTGACTTGAATACTTCAAATTTAGCCCCGCATTATATTCTTATTAGACAGTGCTCCAATACTGGCTAGTGATATCTGTTTGAGCAGGTAGTTGTAATACGGCCTGATCCGAACTCAAACTTTGCAGAAAATGTGCTTTATTTGGTCAAATAAATTCCATAAAGATCATTATGAAACGAATAAAAAATTAACATACCTAGGAGCTCCTTCGTCCTAACAAAATAAAATACAATAAAATTCGGCTGAATTGTGGGTTTTACAAATGAAAGTGTCTTTCGTGGTGATTCAGTTTCGGCGATGGAGGTAGATAGTTGGTGGAATCTGAGCACCGTACTGCTCTGGAAGAATTAGGTATCCAAATTTGGAGGTTTGTGGGACGATCCTGTACAGGCTTGGTCAGCAGAAAGCCTGACGATGGTGGAGCGGAGTTGAGCAGGTTAGATTGAGTTGACTGAGAGATGAGCAAAGAGCTTGAGATCAGTGAGCTTGAGAAGTTGAGAGTTGAAAGTTGAGGTGCTCCAGAAAGCTTTGGCTGGAACTGAAAACAAAATAAGTAGGTAGGTAGATTTATGGGGATCGATCTAGAGATAGCCGTACGAGGAGGGCTGTGCATAGAAGAATCTGATTCGTACATTCCAGTGATGGATAGATGGTTCCAAGGTCGGGATACTGATGACCTAGAGATGAAGATTCACCGCAAGGATTCTGATGACCTCGTGGAAGGAGTAGCTTGGCCATGCTGAGAAAGGTGAAGGTACTGTAATAGTGGTACAGAACGCATGAAGACGAAGAATACGGTGGAGACGACACTAAGATTCCCCACTAATTCAATCCACACACCCACTGATCACACCACTCGCGTCATAATCCTTCAGATAATGGCTAAGCAGATAACAAAGGTGTATAGGGCAGGTATCGGCCGGAACAATATCCAAACTAATGTTGACATAAAATACAAATTATTAATTTGAAAAAAAATGTTCATTGGTGGATTCTTCAAGTTGTTGGCTACATTCGTGGGCGTCGCTGAAAATAGTCAACAACTTGAAGCATCCACAACTATTGATCTGCGGTATATTATATATTTTTTTACATAAAGAAAATACAGTTCTGGAATGAAGGCGCCTTTGTAATGGAAATCATGTGTGTTCTTAGAACTCATGTATTTCAAAAATGGCTCCTCTTTAACAATGAAATTCATAACCGGATGATAATCCAAGTCTTCCCTGTGAATGTCAATGTACGACGACGATAGAACGATGTTTTCACAATGACACAGGCAATTCGAAAAACATTGAATAGGTAACTGATGGAAGTCTACCTACATTGCTACATCGTTGATTTCGAGAACTATCTTCCTTGGGTTATTTTTATATTTCTACGGTTCGGTTGTTTCTGGAAAACCCCTCCTACAATTTCACTTTCACTCCCTTATTATATTGTACATACTTCACCCTATATAAGAAAAGTTACTCTTTATTTCGTTTTTGTGCGGTTTCATTCTATTTATTGGGAGCGCGGAGAGAACCTTCTGTGCCTAGCAATGTTTCGTGACGCTAACGAGTCGTGAAGAAGGAACTTTTGTTGAGAGGGATGTATATTGTTAGGCTGAGGTTTCCAAGTCGACGCTCTGTCTACGAGTTCCCTCGAACGAGAAGTCGGTGATTTCCCCTGAATTCGATGAATAGGTGGGACGTCTAGCCTCATCTGTCCTCAACCTATAGTTTACCGTGATTATTGCGAGTCACCTATATGAGCTGGATTAAGATTAAGGTCCGTTCACACCAAGGATGTCTACAGTTAAATTGGGACAAACTTCAGGGACGAACAAAAAGTGTCTCGTAGAGTTTGCTTTTAAACCCCTCATTTTCGTACGTTTTTTGCTATTAAGATTTTGTTTTTTCTTCTACCTTACATCACTAAAATGGCCATAACTTCCTTAACGTAAAGTTTAAAATTAAAAATAAATATACCTTTGGTAAGAGCATTAAATTTCCTATGATAAAACCCTAATAACTATATTTAACAATTGATTTTCAAGGATAAAAACTTAGCCCGAAGTTCACACACCAAAGATTTCCCGAAATTCGACTTTTCTGTAGCGCATCCGTTTGAGATCCGTGATCGAGACGATGAATGATGGAATTTTATCGTGCTCTACCCGACAAATGACGGTCTTCAGCGAATACCAGCAAGGACTTAAGAGTGTATTCAAGTGGAAGTGCAAGATGTGTGGGCTGACTGTTGATATTTCATTGGAAGCCAATAAAACTCCTAACATGGATGTGAATATCCTTGCAGCATCATCAGCTATTGCGGTAGGAGTTGGATACAGACAAATTGAGGAAATTACATCATGTCTCACATCTCTTTCATGCACTTCCGGACATTTAAAGAAACCGATAACACAGTTGGAGAAGCAATAGGAAGCGTTACTTGAGATGAGAATGACCGCAGATGACGAATTTAAGCTGGCTTTAGAGAACGGCGATATTGATACGGATGGAATTTCAATGATAGCCGTTGTTGCTAATGAAAGCTAGGCTAAGAGGTCTTATCGCAACAAGTACGGCTCACTGTCAGGGATGGCAGCTATCATCGGATTTAGAACGCAAAAAGTATTGTTTGCAGGCGTCCGTAACAAGTTATGTGCAACTTTCACGAGAGCTAACAGAGATGGCCAGGAACTAACAAAACATCAATGCAACAAAAATTAGAGTGGCACGTCTTCAGCCCTGGAGACAGCAGTAATAGTTGAAGGGTTTCAACGATCGAAAAAAGATTATTGCGGATGGCGAAAGTGGAGTGATTAACTCTATTTTAAAATCTGATTAAAATGAAAAAAAAGGCATTAAGTTATACCTAGTCAATTCTTAAACTTCTCTATTACTTGAATTGCTATTACTATTAATATTGCTATTACTATTATGAAATGTAATGAATTATTATATATATTTTAAATCATTTTCAAACTATAATATTTTTTCATATACCTAACTCTTGAATACGTACAGTAAATTGTGACCTATTACTTTTAGCGAATTTTCGAAGAAGATGAAGCTGTTGCAATGGCTTCAAAATCTTTGTAATGCAAATTTTTGACAA
>JAEMON010000001.1:77529380-77543194 GCA_030264115.1 Lygus lineolaris | reverse complement strand
TCCAAGGGTTCAAATTTTGGAAATTTAGAGCCAAAAATCGCTAAATAACGAGTTTTGATGTTTTTTGTGTAAATTACCATCTTAAACATAGGAACATTTGGTATATTCGGAATCAGCGTGAAATTTCCTATGAGAGTCTCCCACCAAATCGGTTAAAATGATTCTCTGAAAATTCGCTCATCAACTCATGCTGCATGAATGGGACTTTTATCTCACATACGAATATAATTCCATCGTATAGATCAAATCCATTGAATTCATCTAAAAATTGCGTTGAATTCTCTATCATATTCAATAATTGAATTATTCTTCTGAATAATTCTATTATTCTTCTGAATTGAAGAATTTTTCTTCAATATTCAGTTCAAAGAAAATGGTGTTAATGTTACCTTCTTATGGGTGAAACCCACGTAGGTTTATGCCTAAATGAAAAGGTAAACAGAGCAGCAAAACAAGCAGCATGCGAGGGTTTGACGCTATATTACTCGGGGCCAAAGGAGGAGACGTATACTATAGCCACAACAACATTACAGCAGATGGCAAACTCAATATGAGTTAGGAGAGAAGGGTAGATTTTACAAGAACCCCTAGATTAAGTAACGTACCGTGGTTTAAAAGAATCGAGAAACCCAAGCGCTTCACACGTATGATATGCAGGACGCGATCAAATCGTACGATCTGCCCGGTTTACCTAAACCGTACCAATTGTAGAGAAAATTATATTTGTGAATGCGGATATCCAACCGGTTCCATGGAGCACATTTTTATGAATTGTCCAATTTATGAGAGGGAGAGAGAAAATATGTTCAGGAGCCCTTCTCCTTCCTTCCTTCTAATTACACCACATTATTACTTACAAAGAATGCTGGGGCTTGGGACGACCTGTACCTTTTTATCGAAAACAAGAATTTAATTATTTGATTTTGCTATCCTTTAAGTTCTAATTAAGAATTCATTTCATTTTATGTTAGCTGTCAAGTGATATTATTATTAGCTATAGGTATGTAATACTTGTATGTATAATGAAGTCCTATGTCAATTGATAAGCAATTAAGTCCCAAATTTTGAAGTTAAAATGTTTGTATATATACATGATTTTGTTCATGGCTGTATGTATTAAAACCATGCCAATAAATATAATTTAAAAAAAATTACTTTCATTATTCTAAATCTTAAATTAAGAACAACAACTTTCATTGTAACATCAATGTTTTGAACACACAAGTGGGTGATATAGGTATACGAGTATATGCATAGTAAACTAACAATCTTGCGATCTCTCTCTTTCTACAGTGACCAATTCATGAGAGTGGGTAGGTAGGTAGGAAGGACACATAAATCTCTTCTCTCCACCAGTTACCTACCTACTTCTTAAGCACGTTGTGGTGTTTCTGAATATAACCTATGTGTATATAATCCTCACTTTTACTGGGCCTTATCACCTTATCAGCCTTTTTCATATCTGATTTTTTTATCAATTTCTTATATAAATATGTATCTGCACTTCCTAGATGAAACTAGTGTGTGTTCCTTCGAATATAACTATCAATCTCTATTAAGATTATAACTCAGATATCTAGGATTACCGGTAATAGGTACATGTAGGTAGGTCATTCTTGAGTGCCGACTTGCAAACAGTTACCCCACTGGCTCCAACATTCCCATTCGTAACTAATCTATTCAATTGTGTCAACTACATTTTGTCGTCATGGTTTATCGAGTTCAACTAACGGGTGGTCACGGCACATCAAGAAATAGTTTTATTTTGTTAATTTATTATGACTCTACTAACGAGCTCATCGTCGTGATTCACGTTGATGTTTTTCGTGCGATGGCCCCTCAGTGTTGCGACTGCTCGTATAGTCAAACCCTCCATTCTAAACCCGACGACTGTTGATCGTTCAACCGATTTATGGACGGTGAATGAATAGCCATGAATGTATCGTCTCATCAACCTTGTCAAGTGGGGCCTACATCATCCCGCTCTTTTGATCCCTGCTAGCGAGTGATCGCCCCATAAACCCAAGTCAACCGCACTTGAGCTCCTGCAGAACCAACTACCGCATGACCCAAAGATGTTTGAAGCTGGGATGAGTAGGCTAGGACTCATAATATTGATCCGAAAGGTGATATTACGCCAAAATCCGTGGTTTTGAATATTTATCCGTACTGAATATAATATAAAAAAGTTCCATTCACGCAGCATGAGTTGGTGAGCGAATTTTCAAAGACTAATTTTAACCGATTTGATGGGTGATTCTTACAGGGAATTTCACGCTGATTCCGAATATACCAATATGTTCCTATGTTTAAGATGGTAATTCATACCAAAAACCTCAAAAAACACGTTTTTTGGCGATTTTTGACTCTAAATTTTCAGAATTTGACCCCTTGGAGTACGGACTCCAAAAATTCTGGCCAACGAACTCATCCTTTCTTTCGATATTATTGACATTTAACTTTTTTTTCGGATTTTGCTTCCGAGTCTACAAAGGTAGCGGAAGCATTGTTTAACTTTTGGGATTTAAAAATTTTTTACCTCCAAAATCAAAATTTGAACTCGCGTTTTACGTTTTAGACCTTCCTGAACAATTTTGGTTTCGTGTCTGTCTGTCTCTCTGTCGTCCGTCTGTGTGTCCCGGAATCCTTGCAACACGTATAACACTTTTCATCCGATTTTGATGAAATTTTCAGGGATTACGCGGGTTAGGCCCTAGACGGTCCCCTATGAGATTCATTACCATCCGACCAACGGTAGCCTCTGCGCATGCGTGAACGGGAAATTCTTGAAACATCGATTTCTCTCGACCTAATGGTCCGATTTTGCTCAAATTTGGAGGGTAGTTGAAGATCGAAGGTTTGATGGTACCCTACGAGTGTCATCAAGATCGGATCGGTGGTACCCACTGCGCATGCGCAAACGTCAAGCTCTCATAACTTCGACAATTTTCATCCGATTTCCATGGAATTTTCAGGGATTGTGCAGGTAGTTATCCCTTTGATGATTTTTATATACATGTTATATATATAAAATCATGTTATGGATTCGAGGAAGCTATGTGCCACACCCAACTTGGCAGACGTTTTTTATCTAGATCCCTCGGGCAGATATCGTCTGGAGTGACACATATATAAATAAATATATATATACATATTGTTGAATTTCAGGAATCGTTTTAGAATGGTCTGAAACGGATTTTCATGAAGAAAATCAAATTTGCATTATTTAAATGTTGAAGCCCAATGGCTTGCAATAGGTACCTTCATTTTCTTCGAAAATTCGCTAATTAAGTTTTTAAAATTGCGGGAGAAACAAGCAGAACCCTCCATGGGATCTTACATTAAAAAAAACTTTGGTGTTGTTGTGTTGGCTACCCTTGCTTTGTCACAGTTTCTCTTACGTGGGTGACCTATAGGGAATTTCAAACTTCCGTTCTTGAAATGTCTTCAAAGATAGAAGTGAGATGAAATTCGACGAATGTCACCCCTTCTGGTTCATAACTTTGGTAGATCTTTCAGAAAATTAAATAAAAAGAAAAATCCTTCCCATAGCGTTTTTTTCGAAACTCGGTACCTACCTACAGAACCAAAATTAACGTAATTCGGTATTCAGATCCCATTTGTAGTGTAATAATGCAGCTGAAGTGTACTTTGCTGTCAGTCACGTCTGAGAGGTGAATAATAGGTTATGACATTATAAAAACGTTCTGGCTCGAAAACCTTGAATAGTATAGTTTTACTTTTTATTAGTTTATAGTTAGTAAATAACGCCAAACCGCCATTCAAACACCAGCTGATTTTAAGCAATTGTATTTCCATTTTCATCAAATCTTCTTTCAAACTCCTATGTCCTTATTCTTCTTCGAACTGGTGCTTCGGCCAGTCTTCAGGGAGCCAAATGACTGCCCAATCCCTCCCATCCCAGGCCTCGGATACGCTTCCTTGAGCCCCCCATCGAAAGTGCCAGATGGACCGAAAATTGGGGATTCATGGGTGTTTACGTTATTACGAACATAGGCTTCGACCACTTGTTGAACAGGCAGAGAGCTACATTCTTGAGGAAAGCCTTGTACTCTCCATGCAGTGACCCATCGCAGGAAACGACGAGTGGCGTAAACGATCCCCTTACGATCGTATTTCGAGTGTTTAGTAAGTGCTGCATGCCGGGAGATGGTAGGCCACTCTATGGATGTGTAAGAGACAGCGTCAGCGTCGATAACGCGAGTATCGAAAAACGAAAGTCACCCCCGTGGACTGTCATTAGGTCTGCCACCAACCCAGGGCTGCCATCTGCTCTGTCACGAACAGCACAAGACAACTTACGTCACGAAGGACTGGCTCTGTGAGCACGCCATTCCATGGGAGTGGTCACACTTGTCCGAAATCACGCGGAAAGAAAATCCGCGGAAAAAGAAAAAATCCCCTCGGGAAGAGAAAATCCCCGACGTTTGTCATTAGCGGAGAAAAAATACCAGGAATTAAAACTCACGAAATTACGTGATATTATAACGTTACGTTATAATTACGTTATATTATAACAGTTATAATTACGTTATATTATAACAGTTATAATATTGTATCATGAAAATGCCCTACAAGCTATGTAGATACTCATGTATCAACATCAGCATCGTCATTGTCGTCAAAAGCAAATCTGGCAGTCCAAATCCGGATCGTTAGTTTGCTTAGCCGATTTTGGAGAGCTTGTGCCTCTTTACTCGCCTTCCTGGGGGCGCAACTGACTCCCAGAGTCCAAATATACATACATCCTTGGACACCTTCAAACGGCAAGATTAATTTCCGATAGATTAAGGAACGATGAGCTTTCTTCTTTTCGCAGCTTTCAACGTCGAGGATTTTGTTTCCCCTTATGACAAACACCTGGTTGGATTTTCTTCCCGACCATTCCATTCTATTCATATTCCATTTAAACATTGATTAACATTAATGTTATGAGATCAAAGATGAACTCTGTTTCCTTCCTCACTACCGAAAGTAGGAAGCTTCGTGCAAGAAATGAAAAAAAAAAAAAATTCCGATTTGTTTCTGCGAAATCAAAATTGTCACTTGCTTTTCACGTTTCAGAGCTTCCTGAACAATTGTGATTCCGTGTCTGTCTGGTTGTCGGTCTGTCGGTCTGGGGTCACCAGTTCTAGCTACCCACCAAAACCTTTTGCAAAACCTTCTGTTTATCCTTTGTCAAGGTAGGGAGGGAGTAAAATCTGATGTTAGATACATCATAATTTCCGTCTCCCCCTTGCTGCAAGAAAGGTAGTGACGGTACGTCTATTTCAACCCGGTCTAGATCAGGTGACAGCTATTGAATGGAATCACCATCCCAGGAGCAGCCTCTAATCAGCAGTAAAAATAACATAGCGCGAACTGGGGTCGCGAGCGACCCCAGTTCGCGCTATCCGTTGAAAGCAGGGACGTACCGTCACGCCTTTCTCATAATGATAATTACTTGACTCCACCGCCATGTCATTAACCACTTCATGTTCAGCCATATTCGGATAATATGGCAATATCATGTGTGCTCTATCATGGGGTCAAACAGCACTACGTACCTAACCGCTAAACTTTGTGGAGGAACCAGCGGCATATAGGTTGGCTCTGGCCTCAGGCTGTGTGGAGAAGGGCGTAAACGGCGTCACGCCTGCAGGGGATATTTCGTCGTAAGCGGGAGAAATCATCTGCAACCAGAATCACCAATATTCCATTCTGGTCTCTCCATTGAGCAATCCCTATCTACCTCATTCACGAAAACTTTCAATACCCTGCAATAACAATTATTATTCTCATAGAAAATTTTACGGTGACTCCCTAACTCATGTTTCCACCCCCAAGATGATAATTCAAAGTAATTTTTCCCAAAGGCCTTGCAAAATCGATTTTCTTCCCTTCAATAACGCCTGTGAAATAAATGGAACAGAAATGGAATAAAAAAATAATTTAAAAACCAGATGATCCTCGATTCTCTAGAATTTTCAACTAATTAGTTAATATGTTACTTGGTCATCTGTTAACCTACTATCCTGTTTTCTAGTATTTCCGTTAGGTACCAAGCTACTTGTTATGTTAAGCCTAAAATCTCCAGGAGTTATCCTCATTGCCGAATAAAATTTTGTTTTGAATGTTCTTAAATTTATTTTATTGATACCTATCACTGAAATGGGTTTAGCTGGAACTGGAGATGTGATGAAAGTGGAGGAAAATTATGGAGAAGGAACCCAGGCGTAAAGTAACATTAGGTACCGTAAAACGAGGTAACATTGCTCCTTGGGGAGTAATTTTGCTCCAAAGGCCACCCAATCTGGATAAATCAGGGTGGTCTCTCACATCCATGCAAAATTTTGAGAAATAAGATAGTTAAAGAGTAATTAAAAAAGGGGAATGGTCATGAATCGACTCGATAGGTTCTGGAGCGTTCAAATATGGCTTTACATTTGAAATTATATACTTTTAGAAAGCTTCTCATATGGGAAAAACTGGAGCAAATTTCGTTATAGGGTTCCTAGGTACTGCGCATACGTAATTTTCCTAACTGATTTTCCTATCAGTCCATGTCACTAAAATAAGGAAGCTATACTGTTCAACCAACTTTGCAGACTTTTTTATTTACTGCGGATTAAGTTGAGAGAGACGAAAAAACAGAGGTGAGAGAACGCGAAGAAAAGAGGAGCGTCATTTTTATTATTCTTGATACATCTAGCGAGGGTGGCAGGCGAAGTGACCGTAATCTTGATGGGCTCACTAAATGATTTCACCATTAATGCGACCCCCTAAGCTACGTGTTTTCCGGGGTAATTGTGATGCATGCTTGGAATAGATAGCGCGGGCCCGCAGCCGAGCTGCTCATTAGCTACCTCCGACCTTTGACCTCGCTCACTTTGAAACGACTCCTTGAAGTGCTCAGCGTGCCTCCATTGTAAAAGTCATACTGGAAAATGGGTGAATTCCTTCTTTTGACGTCCCGCGACGGGTAAACGTCGGACGAGCGTTAATTACTCCGGTTTCCCTGAGTCAGACCCGACGATAACCATATTTCTCACGCCTCATAACCTCATTTCACCTCTGCTTGATCGTTATCACCAATTCGTGGGATGACCTCCATTAGCTGGAATGTAGGTATATCACCGAAAACTACTGAAGGCGCCTCTGCGCATATAGAAATTCATCAGGGTGAGTGAGGGACAACAGAAAAACAGAGAGAAAATACAAGACGGGAGACCAACAGGATTTTAAAGGAATTTCGAGAGAGTTTTTCGGGGCAACCGGGGAAAAGGTCCCGAGTCTCGAAAAAATCGAGGAAAGGGTCCCGTAGAAAAATTTTGAAAGGGTCCCGGGTGTGGTTTAGGGTCCCGTAGAAAAATTGTGAAAAGGTCCGGTTGAGGTAAAGGATCCCAAATGCTGGAAAGGGTTCGCGTCTAATAAATATGAACACGAGGTAATATGTTAGTTTCAAAAATCACTAAAAAACGTGTTTTTTGAGGTTTTTGGTGTGAAATACCATCCTAAACATAGGAACATACGGTATATTCGGAATCATCGTGAAATTTCTTATACGAATCACCCACAAAATCGGTTAAAATTATTCTTTGAAATTTCGCTCACCAACTCATGCTGCATGAATGGAACTTTTTAATGTTTTTTTCTGGTTCCTTCCTTCCTACATTGGAACTTCAGATATGAGTTTAATTTAAAGGAAATCTTTTTATTTGTATTTTTTATTTTTTTTTTATTTACTGTGCAAACACGGTGTACCTTTGCGTTTATTATGTTGAAGTATAACTCCCCACCAGCTGTATGAGCATAGCTCGAGCGGGGGGTATTATTTTGTAAAATTCAAGAAGCGATGTAAGTACATTACTTTCGAAATTTTGGTGAATAAAAAAGTATTACTTATTAAAAAAAATCTTTTGTTATCGATGACTTGTCAATCTTTAAAACCTCGAAAACTGAAAACTATTACTTTCAAGCCTCGGATGTAAAAAACATCAGTAATTGAGAATATCGATAAGTGCGAACAAAACTCAGTTCCTTCGCGATTGCATTTGTAGAGAGAGGTTTCTCCGCATCATAATTTGTTCCGATACGAAGTTTCAATCAATTTTCAATATTAGACTACAATAGTGCTTACTATTTGCAACTCAATAAATTGCTATGAAGTTCACTGTAAGGGAACCTGAGATACAACCTTTCCACGTGGAAGCACGTTTATCGCTGATTAGTTTTGCTTTGACATCATTCAATACCTGACTGATATAATCAGTGGATACAAGGTGTCAAGGGTCGACTATTAATTATTGTCAGCTAATTGAGCCACTCCCGCTCTATCTAACGCTGTAGGTGCGTTCTCTACCGTGTCTGACGGAGATTCCAATACAAGCACATTGACTTACATTATTCCGAGTGTAAGCAGGTAGGTTGAGAGGCCCCATCGTTGCCCAGTGCTCAATCGTGGCTCACCTTCGAACGTTTTCGCATCCACAAGCGATACACTCCAGTTTTCTTTGTCGTGACCCCAAATTGATGATGCGTCAAGATCACCTGTTCCATCGATAATCCGTTCGATAACCCAGAAGAGCAAAACATTCCCATAATTTTTGTTCACAAATCAAGAGTTCGACGTGGTTGCTGATTTCCAACGTTTCGGTAATCCAATGTAGTCTCATTCATAACGGTTTATCGTCTTCCAGGCACATTAAATGCTCAATTTCTTAATTGTAAATAATAGTTAACCAATTTCCTCACAATATCACAAAACAACGATTGGTCCTAAGCTAATTCACTCTCGTGCCCAATCGTTGCTCACTTGATAGTACGGAACTTCCATTGTTACCTATATTAACTTTTCTTGACCTGGCCGCCCTCCTATATCTCGATTCTGATTCAGGAAATAACGGATTTACCTATTTTCGACCACCCTGATTATTATTAATTATTCCGTACTGCATTTATGTGTTTCCGCTAGTATTCTACGGAAAGACATGCCTAAGCCACAAACCATTCATCCGAAATCACTTTATTTATTTTTTTCAATCGTACTTTGCTATTAAGAATGGCCCAACATGAATTTTGTAGCTGCTTCGTATGCACTAATGTTAAAATAAACGAACCGTCATACCTAACGATCTGTCCGTCCGAAGACGCTGAAATGTTTAAGGTAGTTTGGGACTAGACCTGGAAAGGTATCTCTCAACCCGGTCGGATCTGTCGTAGCGTCTGGGCATGCGCGAAATTCAATAAGTTCCATTCATGCAGCATGAGTTGGCGAGCGAATTTTCAAAGAATAATCTTAACCGATTTGGTGGGTGATTCTTATAGGAAATTTCACGGTGATTCCGAATATACCATATATGTTCCTATGTTTAAGATGGCAATTCACACCAAAAACTTCAAAAAACAAGTTTTTTAGCGATTTTTTACTCTAAATTTTGAAAATTCGACCCCTTGGAGTAGTCCAAAAATTCTGGCCAACGAACCCATCCTTTCTTTTGATATTATTGACATTTTAAATTTTTTTTTGATTTTTTATCTCGATCCGATCCCTCGGGCAGGTATCGTCTGGAGTGACAGGCATATATATAAATATACATATATAAAAAAATGTTAAATTCCAGGAATCGTTTTAGAATGACCTGAAACGGATTTCCATGAAGAAATATTTCAAAAATTGTCATTACAAAAATTTTGGAGCCATTGCAATAGCTTCATCTTCTTCGAAAATTCGCTAAAACCAACAACTCGTGTTAACTCAAAACACATGCATCAAAAATCGATCGAATTGGGATGTTACTTAATTCCAGGAACATCTTATATGAATTTCGTCGTGTTTGGACCAGTCAAAGCGACATCACATGCTCAAACGTCAAATCGAATCATTTCTACTTCCAAATCGCCCAAATTTGGTTGGTAGGAATAAGTCCTACTCCAGGGATAGGTCCTTTAAAAATCAACGATATCCAACATGTAAACTGTGTGACGCCATACCTGGTGCCATTGAGGCACCACAAATCAAGTGGTGGCTCCACAGCTTAAGTGATACTTGGTTCCACAATGAAAAAGCTTCCGAAAATCCAAGGTCAACGATATCCAACATGTAAATCTGTGTGGCACCATCCCTGGTGCCTTTGAGGCACCACTACCCCAGTGGTGGTTCCACAGAGTGTGTTATACTTAGTCTCACAATGATGAAGCTTTCGAAAATCCAAGATCAACGACAAACAACATTTGAATCTGCGTGTGGCACCACCCCAGTGCCAGAGTGGCACCACAACTCCTCCTGACGCGAAGGTTCGTGATAATCTTGGAGGTCCGTAGAATATCCCTTCTTGGAAATTCGAGGTGACAGACCCAAAATCAAGTATTTTCAATATACTCAGTTTCAGACGCCATTGCGTCATTTCGTGGCACCATAGTGACACCAATACCTTGAGCTGATGGTTTTCGTATAGCCGCAACCCATAGTTTATTGACCGTTGGAAGCAGCTAAATGCTTCATAACCTGCCTCAAATAGCAGAATTCAAAGAGGGTCAACGATTTGTCCAGAAACGAAAACTGAGTTTAAAGTAAAAATTTGACTTACAATTTAATTGTAAATTAACGGTTGTTCGTATATCTCACAATTCCTTTTTTAGTTTTGATCCTTAAAAGAACTCCTCTTTCGAAATGGACGAACGGCAAAATTTGTGGAGGGAAGGGGAGATAGTTACGGCGACGGAAAGGTCGAAAAACTGCTTGAGATGGTAATGATTGGGTCAATCCAATAAACCGTGATATGAACCTTGAGATCCGTTGAACCTTTTGAGATGGCAACATTTTTTTTTGCCAATGAATAGCTGAATTGATTCCAATAATTAGCCTACGAAATGGAGGGTTGGAATATCTCGAAGTTAGGGTTGTATTACCTTCCACTCGGGGTGGGTATTTATACTAAGAGTTGTAGGTCTAGTTATCGGAGGTCCTGAAAAACAGCCATTGAAAACAAGACGAAGACTGAAGGGGACTATTTCGGTGTACCTGGTTGGCTCATTGATCGAGTTCGAAACAGGGGGGAGGTCTATTATTTAAGCCTGTGTAGGTACGACCTCCTTACTTCTCTTACTTCACCCGTATTAGTATAGTAGGGCAAAAGGGAAGTATTGCAATCGATCTGTTAGAAATTCTCGTACTCATCCAAGATGTGGGGAGGTACCTATTATGCGAAATCGGGAATAATATCAATGTGTTTCAGACAAATTTAGGCAGAGTCAGTGTGTTTATTTATTTAGTTTTGCGACCACAGCCGATCTGTGTCTCCCACAGTCAAAATTTCCACTTGCGTTTCGTGGTCAAAGCTTTTTCAACAAATTTATTCAGTGTCTGTCAGTCTATCTGAGGTCCGAACCAAATCATTCGCGACGAGAAGTTGTGGAAACCCATTTCAATAAAAAGAGAAACCGGAGTTAAAGAGAAAACGTTGTCTATTTCCACGAAAATAATGAGTTACAAAGTTAAATCGATTTCGACGGTTGGCCAACATCAGTAACAAACGAAAACTGAAGGTACATCAGAAAGAGCACAAGAGAAAGGGAACTTTAATCCCATTGGTCGACAAAAGTGGAGGGGCTGAGAGGAATTCACGTTCAAGCAAAGTGAAAGGGTTATAAGGGAACTTGAATCCTAATGGCTGAGATAAGTGACAGGGGGCTGGGAGGAATAGCCAATGCCCATCAAGGGCAGACATAGTGAAAGGAGTTCAAACAGTAGTGAGGGTAACATTATGAAAAGGGACAAAAAACCAAGCTATTGCAGGAATAAACCTATTAATGGAAATATGATGGGTGGAGTGCAACTCTTCGACAAGCCCTCCGTCGAAGAGCTTCAAAGCAGTGTGTGGCAACTCTTCGACAGCACGTTTCCTGCGAATATTCGACACTGCGATCCTTCGACAAGTCGAAGAGTTGCAACCGAACACGTCTTGCAACTCTTCGCCAGCGTGGAAACACTTGTAACTCTTCGAAATTGCAACTCTTCGACAGCCAGTTATACCTGCGAAACCCTTAGCTACTGAGATGACGGGCCATTGTAAAAGCCTCCATTGTTGAATCCTGACAATGGAATGAATATGAAATGTGAAAATCACATGTCATACCATCACAAACCTACGGGACTTTAGGAATTTACTGATATAATGCATGCAATGGGAAGGTAAGGGCGGAGAGGTTTTGCGAATTTTCGAAGAAAATGAAGCTATTGCTATGGCTTCAAAATTTTTGTATTGCAAATTTTCTTTATGGAAATCCGTTTCAGACCATCCTAAAACGATTCCTGAAATTTAAAACTTTTTCGTAGGTATATATAATATACAGGGTGGCCCACTTATAAGGCTCACCCCCTTTATTTTCTCTAATTTTGATGCAAAAAAAAATTCATCCCAGCGCTATTGTTCATAGTTTTGTGCTACGTTTCAAAAATTACTTAATTGCGCATTCCGCAATTTGGACATCAACTTCGTTTTTTTAAATGGGAACCCACTTTTCTCATTCCAGATTTGGATTCTACGCAAAATTATATGAGAAAATTAAGCCTCACTCAAAAATTTGAGCGCGCAAAAACGGGCGCAATAACGCTTTAAATGTGTCCTAAAAACAACAATTTGAATTTTTTAGGTGTAGTTAACTGTCAAGAATGATACATGATGTAAATGTGTTTTTTCACGCTGAATAACTTTGATTTTCAGATTCAAGCCTTGAAATTTCATATTTTCATGAAAAACAAAAATACATTCTGGATTGCTCAATTTTTTGACAAATAAAAAAAATTGTATCACTACGTTATTCGGCGTGAAAAAACCCATTAATATCATGTACTTACCTACCATAGGTACTTGATAGTTTACTACACCCAAAAAACTAAATTTCTTGCTTTTAGGGCATATTTGGAGCGCAGTTTCACAAGCTTTTCTCACTCAAAATTTTCGAGAGAGGGGTCATTTCTTCATATAGTTTTGCGTAGAATCCAAATCTGAAATTGAAAGTTCCATTCATGCAGCATGAGTTGGTGAGCGAATTATCAAAGAATAATTCTAACTGATTTGGTGGGTGATTCTCATAGTAAATTATGTTTAAGATGGTAATTCACACCAAAAACCTCAAAAGACACGGTTTTTTAAAACGATTTTTGACTCTAAATTTTCAACATTTTACCCCTTGGAGTACTCCAAAAATTCTGGCCAACGAACCCATCCTTTCTTTCGATATTATTGACATTTTAAAATTTTTTCTGGTTTTTCATCTCGATCCCTCGGGCAGATATTGCCTGGAGTGACACATACATATATAAATATATATATAAAAATATATATATATAAGTGTTACATTTCAGCAATCGTTTTAGAATGGTCAGAAACGGATTTCCATGAAAATTTTCAAGAATTTGCATTATTTAAATTTAGAAGCCATTGGAATAGCGTCATTTTCTTCGAAAATTCGCTACAAGAGGGGGTTCTCATTTGAAAAACCGAAGTTGATGTCCATTGCGCACGTTTGCGCAATTGCGGAATGTGCAGTTATGTAATTGTTAAAACTACGCAAAAAACTATGAACAGTAGCGTTTGAATCTATTTTTCACCCTCATAAATAGAGAAAATAAAGTTCCATTCATGCAGCATGAGTTGGTAAGCGAATTTTAAAAGAATAATTTGATCCGATTTTGTGGGTGATTCTTATAGGAAATTTCACGCTGATTCCGAATATACCATATGTTCCTATGTTTAGGATGGTATGGTTTTCACACCGAAAACCTCAAAAAACACGTTTTTTTAGCGATT
>JAEMON010000001.1:77506678-77518814 GCA_030264115.1 Lygus lineolaris | reverse complement strand
ATATATATTTAACGGTCGATACAAACCAACGGACCTACTACAATTGCAATATCTTCATTTTCTTCGAAAATTCGATAATTATCAAGCATGCTCCCTATTTTTGGAGATATTGCAATATTGGAATCCAAAATCAACTACAACGATCAGTGACATTCTGCCGCTGGAGAGAGTGGTTATTGTTACAGGCTGTATTTTCATAGTTGATTTTCGCCTCACATATTGGAAATTGTGGTAAGATTTGCGAATGGAGAGGGTTGAATAAATTCAGACTGGAGGCCAACCTTGAGTCAGCTCCAGGAGTACTGTGTACCATAATGACGGAGACAACATGGTGATGTTTTATATAATACGTCTTAAATCATGTTAAAACCTATCCAACTACGGTCAAACCTCGAGTCAACAGCAAATTGAGCATGCAGTTTGGACATTGTCGAATCAGAGTCCCGCATTTATGGATCTACGAGTATACTATTATAACAAACCAAGATCGAGCACAGAATTAGGAACCTTGTCGAACCAAGAAGGTGACATATTACCCTGACCCTCGTGATTTCGGTAACAGTGTTTTAACTGATCTTCAGCCTACTTGATGAAGAAATAGGTATTAAAGAATCAGTTTGTTTCGCATAGACAAATTTATACATTATATACGCAGTGTCTGAGTGGACGCGGATTGAGGTTCTACATTTTGTGTTCGTTTGTTCGAGTCCAGAAGTTGAGACAAGTTAACTGTTGGGCACCCATTCACTTCCCCCTCGAAAGAAAATACGTCAAGCAACGAAGGAAGAATAGCGTTGTAGCACACCCTTCCATTGTACACCCACCCAGTTGGAGCGCCCCGGGCGAATGAATACACACCTTTTTCAATCACCCTTTGCTATACTCCGTCCAAAAGAGTGTTCCACGACGATTTCTTCCCGTCAAATCCTCTTTGTTGGATCGCCACGGCAAAATTTAAACCCATCGAGAAGAAAGTACATCAAAACGGCAAAAACAGGACGATCCAAAATGAATGGACGAGAAATCCGCGGGAAAGGAGAGGGAGGTTTGGTCTGAGGACTTTTTGTCAGTCTCGCTTTTCTTCTCCGGTCAGTCCGCATGACCATTTTTCCTCGAACCCCCTGAACACGCTCTCACACGGGCGCACGGCCTACGCCCTTTTTGACCCGTCATTCTTCATCCCCAATATCCCAGTTTTGCCATCGATGCCGCACTTCCTTTTCACTTGACCACCTCCCTTCCTTCGGCCCTCGCGCCAACAATTGCCGGGAGCAATATTCCGAGCCCAAAGTCTGAGCTACCTAACGTATCAAACGCGAAAATCTCATCAGCCTCGAACGGTCATAATTACTTTTTGACGTCGACATTCCTCTGTTACCTGTCACATCCACATATCACAAGGAATATCCGCAGGGGCCAATGCTGGCGGGAAAAAGTGAGTTGTTCAATTTCTTTTGTCGCGTACGTACCCTTCAGCGGATTTTTAATATCCTTATTCCACAGTGTGCTTTTTGCTTCGACCTTTTTGTAACGCTCTTTTCAATCAAGGAGATCGTGATAACCGGCTCAATTTATTATGAAACGATGCTGTTGCAGAGGCTACGTAAAAATCCATTACCGGGCTATTTATGTTGTGAGTCGATCATGCAACTTTTTTACTTCCAACATAATTCCTTTTCATCCAGTATTGGCAGATAAGCAGTTCAGGTATATAAATGGGTAAACCGACACTTTACTTAAAGCGATTCCTATACACGACATTTCACCTTCTCCCTTCTCCCCAACAACAACATTTAATTTGCTTGGGGCGAAATAATCATAAGTTTACGTTGGCGTATAAGTTTAAAGGCGTATGATTACTAAGTCAATTGTTCTCACGTCTGAGTTGAAGTCATTGTTCATAGTATTTTTCGCGCTCTCGTATTTCTCTCGATTTATCGATTTTCTAAAAAGGCGGTTTTATAACCTTTCGATTTTCTTGACAGGAAAAATAGACTGACTGCAAACTGGTGACGTAAAGTGCCTTTTAAATAACTAAAAAAAGAATACTTGGTTCATTTCTTATGCTTAAATAAAATTATTTAGTGCATTTCACTTTCAATTTTCCCAAACTATCAAGAAACAACCTATCCATCGATTTTTATCAGTGGAGAAAAGTACCAAGGCAGGGTGTTTCCAGGCTCGTTGTCGAGTGGAACGCAGTAAAATCCTAGGGCATCACAACTTATTACTACTTGTTACAACCGTGGCCCTGTAGGAGCATAACCCGGCGCCTTTAGACGATCAGCACTTTTTTTCCCAGAAGCCTACAATATCACAGTTGTGGCAAGTAATAATAAGAGAAAATGTGAAAAGGTGTGACAATTCTCTCTACCAGTACCAACCCGTACTTGGTAGAGCACTGGAAAAGAAATCCAAACGGCACGTTTTCACCATTTTTGACATTTTCATGTCTTTACTTTGGCACACAAGACATTCGTATTGGCACACAACCGCGAAAACCTTATTCCATGGCGTCACCTGACTCCATTAGTGTCATCGGACTCCATTAAGGTGTCGTTAGATTCCATAATGGTGTAGATCATGCCATAAAGAGAGTTTTGACGTCTTCAAGTCTTTACTTTGGCACACAGCCGCGAAAAGCGTTACTGTTACCGTTACCGTTACATTTGTGCAATGTGCAACCAGTAAACAACCAACCTAGAAACCTAGCTATCTATAAGAAAGACATTCGTATGTATATGTATAGGTAGATAAGCAGGTATTAGGTAGTAATTTAGCTAGGAGATCAGCTGAGTCAAAAATTGAGCTCCGAAATCAGCTGAGATGAAAATTGAGATCACAGATCAGCTGAGCCTAAAATTGAGCTTAGTCCGCGGAGTGACATGAAAATGTCTCAATCAGTTTGCAATTTGGTTTTTCTCCAGACGATATCTGCCCGAGGGATCGAGATAAAAAATCCAAAAAAATTTTAAAATGTCAATAATATCAAAATTAAGGATGATTTCGTTGGCCAGAATTTTTGGAGTACTCCAAGAGGTCACATTTTGAAAATTTAGTTTCAAAAATCGCTAAAAAAAAAAGGTGTTTTTTGTGTGAACTACCATCTTAAACATAAAAAAATATGGTATATTCGAAATTAGCGTGAAATTTCCTATAAGAATCACCCCCAAATCAACTCATACTGCATGAATCGAACTTTTAATCAATGTATATTTCCCGATCACTAAATAATCACCTTCTGGTCAGTATTTCTAATCCGCCGAAAGGTATAATTTAATTCAAAGCACGAACACTTCTTGTTTCCAACTAACAGTTTCCGTTATAGAAGAGGAAACAGCAGATAACCTACCCTTCTCTCGACATGGAGAGAGTCCTTCGATGAAGTATTCATAAATATCGGTTTCAGATTCAGCTGCCCCATTTGAATGTGGAGAGTTCCCTTGCAACGTCATGAATTCCGCTACACGCTTGCCGATATACATGTTTCAACGAGAAATATTTCTGAGGAACGGTGGACCCCCATTAATGTATTGCGACTAAACACCTACATAGATATCGCACAGGTTCGTCATTCACATATTTGACATTGTCATTCCGTCACATCACTACAATGCGTCCCTTTAGTAATTACCTAATTTGACTTTTGTCATCAGCCAGCAAATCTGACACAATGGAATTTTTTTTATGAGCCCACTTTCCTTGTACCAATAGATTTATGTCTCTATGCGTACAATTGCCAATTAGGTACTCGAATTTTGAGGCACAAAGCCAATGGGCCCCACACTTTGCGGTATAGTCCTCTCGATCTCGCTCAACGTATATTATAATATTCATCTTACCCTCATAATTTATTACTTGTGCATCACAGCGACATTAGTCGCCCTGAGGATACAATAAAATTGAGTATATTCCGTTCAGCGAAAAATGGTTATTGTGTGTAATCTTGGAGGGAAGCAAAGTTTAAAAAAACGGGTGTTTCAAGGGGCTTGTTAGAGAACATGATGAAGAGATAGTGCACGTTGGTTCAAATGAGGGGTTGCTCGGTCACCATCCCTTTCCTCTTCCCCTGTATTCGAGCAAGGCACGCATCAATATTTCAGTTGTATCAGCGATAGATGTAAGCTATTCTGAGAAAATAATTTCTGCCTTTTAAGCCCACTTTACTCAAATGTTGGACGATTTAACAGACACGGTTTTGTTGTTCAGATGAGAACAAATGACAATTCGTAGACGAGTTATTCAATTTTTATTTTGGCTTCCGTTCATTTTCAATCACATCATAACATACAATAGGCACCATTCCCGTAACGTCTCGTCTTCCAGCAATATTAGAGTCAGAAGTCGATTAGTGCTTCAGATTGTAATCAGACATCGGCATATTCAAAAGCACTAACTTGAGAGAAGAAATTAACCTTCGGAAGCATCATCTTGATTCAGGATGATGAATGATGAACCTTTGGGATCAAGATTAACAAAAGATTTTAACCCCCTAGAAAGTCGGTTGTTTGAAGTTTCAATGTACTTATGTATAATCCAAAAATCGAATTAACAACAATCCATCCATCTGTCTGAAAAGTTCTTATTTGTTACTGATGATGGCGTTACCGTCGAAGTCGATTTAACTTTGTAACTCATTATTTTCGTGGAAATTGACAACGTTTTTCATTAACTCCGGTTTCATCTTATTAGCGAATTTTCGAAGAAAATGAAGCTATGGCAATGGCTTCAAAATGTTTGTAATGCAAATTTTCAAAAATTGTCTTCATGGAAATCCGTTTCAGACCATTCTAAGACGATTCCTGAAATTTAAAACTTTTTCGTAAGTGTATATATATATATAGATGTGTTATATATATACATGTGTCCAGACTCCAGACGATATCCGCCCGAGGAGCTAAAAATCTGAAAAAATTTCAAATTGTCAATAATATCAAAAGAAAGATTACGTTCGTTGGGCAGAATTTTTGGAGTACTCCAAGAGTTCAATTTTTGTAAATTTAGTCCAAAATAGCTAAAAACTTGTTTTTGAGGTTTTTGGTGTGAATTACCATCCTAAACATAGGAACATATGGTATATCCGGAATCAGCGTGAAATTTCCTTTAAGAATCACCCACCAAATCGGTTAAAATTATTCTTGGAAAATTCGCTCATCAACTCATGCTGCATGAATGGAAATTTTTTCCATACGGTTTATGATATATTGCAATTTCTACAATTCACACGTCAGCTGGTTTCACGCGACCGTACCCATTTCCATTCTGATTGAGTGGAGTTTCAAACTCCTTCTATACTGCTCATGTCTACTAAAGGTCAGTAAGTTGTAATAGTTACCTAACCTCCGTACAGATAGATACGCGTTGTACGAAAGATACATGTGTGCGAATGACATGAAATTGTAGGTATTTTGTTCGGCGCAGACATGTCATTTATCAAATATTAAACCGTTGTGTAAGAATTTCCATCATTTTTGAACCCAAAATTGTGCATATGAGGCTCTCTCCGGTTGGACAGACTTGGTGAAATTACAATTTTAACATTAAAAAAGTTCCATTCATGCAGCATGAGTTGATAGGCGCATAGGAAATTTCAAGCTGATTACGAATATACCAAATGTTCCTATGTTTAGGATGGTAATGTACACCAAAAACCTCAAAAAACACGTTTTTTGCGATTTTTAACTCTAAATTTCCAAAATTTGACCCCTTGGAGTACTCCAAAAATTCTGGCCAACGAACTCATCCTTTCTTTTTATATTATTGACATTTTAAATTTCTTTTGGATTTTTTATATCGATTCCTCGTTCAGATATCGTCTGGAGTGACACATGTATCAATAAATAAATAAATATATATATAAAAGTGTTAAATTTCAGGAATCGTTTTAGAATGGTCTGAAACGGATTTCCATGAAGAAAAATCTCAAAAGTGTGCATTACAAAAATTTTGAAGTCCTGCAATAGCTTCATTTTCTTCGAAAATTCGCTAAAAGTTATATGTTCCCATAACTGGTGGACGCTATGAACGATAATAAATATAAAAATGTCCCGGATCGTTCCCATGATATTCAAAAGGCAATTGAGTTGCAAGGTGGAGCGTAACGACCGAAACGTCCGAGTCATTGATACGTGGAAGAGAGCTATTAAAAAACCTCTAATACCAGTAACCCTTAAGCCCAGTACCAGAGGGTAATATATCTTTCCAACGTAAGGGGGTGTGTATTAATGGCGGGGGTATGAGGTGAATCCATGATGTGAATACAACGGAGAGCCATGCTTCACCTTTGCGTGAGAGGCTTAGCATCACCACTTCCACTTACCGAGTTTACTAACAATAGCCTCCGTATTCCCCATCTCCATCCACTAAAACTGTTATAAATATTATAATAAGGGCACGTTATCGCCTTTCATGTATTGGAAATCTCAGATATGCTGATCTCTCTCTGGTGGACACAAAGCCCACTGCTATTACCCTTGAAAAATCCATGCGCTGAAATTCAATGCATAGGAAATGAGTTCAGTTCGCTTCCTGAAATTTTAAATGAAGTTGAAACCCCATAGTTCGAAATGAAGACGAACTGAAAGGAGGAATACAGTTTATTGGAACCTATCGTATAAACTCATGATTATTTCAAGGGATCGATTCTTAGATTTTAATCTCTACTCACCAGTTTCAATTTGATTCAATAACGAGGAATACATTGTTATAAATGTATTGGTTTTGTCGATGAATTTAACGGGACATTCTGCGAGATTCTACGTTTGGAAACCCATAATCTCTGGAAACTGGGATATGCAAAAACACATTGGGTGTTTACTACCTCCCAAAATGAAGGAAAAACAAGATTCATCGTGGAAGACAAGAATATTTGTAGATTTTCTAGTGGAATTTTCAATTGAAAACCAAAATTATTTCGACAATAAAATGGAGATGGATGGACTACACGTTCGACCATATTAGGCTTGGCCGTTGGGGATACCTCATATTTTCGTTTTGACACTTATTCGAAGAACTTTGCCCTATTTACTCAAGTAAAACGATCAATTTTGACAAATCCGTCGTGTAAAAAGCGAAAGTTTATCTTTTTCTGGTAGTTTAGAGTGTATGTGTGCTTGTGCGTATATGGAGGATATCTTGGAGATTACCGCCTATTTGCAGTGGTAGGCAATGAAACATGACAAATCTGGTTGATAAACGTAATTGAATGACTTGCATGTTATAAACACCGTGAATCATATCTGAGAATAACAATTCAGTTCAACAAATATATATTTCTTAGAGCGCAACTTTACTCACTGATGGAATACTCCATCGGAACTTTGACTCTTGGGGCTTTGATTTTTATTGCAGATAAAAAATATCTTTCAACAAGTCGTTTTTCGCATTTCCCCCATAACGCACGACTGGTGCGTCCAAACTCTTAAATGTTGAAGTTAGTTCGGAAATTGGTTACGGATAGTGCCATACCAATTTCATCTCGAACGGAACAGTCATTGCTCCTGCGCATGTGCATAGTAAGTGAAAACCATCCGCCAAAATATGCATACAACTCCCCCTCGCTAATGATGTTCTTTCTTGGTTGGGAGTAAGCTCTCTATTCACCATCTACTGCGAGCTCTCTTGTAATGCATGTATTACTATACAACACACATGTTTTGACCGAGAAATGACATTGAATCGGATGGATTGATATTTATTGTGTATTGAGAAGAAATGTAGGGAGTCGGAACGCCTACAGCGTGTTTGCGGGGCCCGGCAGACCGAGTGTACGTGCAACGTGGTGGGCTGTAAGGGTTGAGTAATGTGGAATAGAGAAGGGAATGCCCGTAAAAAGAGGAGTTTTGACAGAGAGCTCTACCAGAATCAGTTGGGCGGTTGGAGCCTTGTGGATTGGTTCATTCAACACAGGAGGGTACACCCAAGAAAGGCCAGTCAATCCCAGCGTTCCGGACTACCACAGACTACCTTTGAGTTGGGCACACCGAAGCCCACAAGATGAGATAGTTTGACTATTTATATAGGAAGAATTGAAGAACTACTCCTCATGTTACCTCAGTTTCTGATCCTTTCCGGATCATGGATAACTGAAATTTGACTCCAACAAAAATGTATAGTCATTCGTTTAAAAAGAACATTAAAGACATTTTATGGGAGAAACATGGGCTGAAACGTTAAGCAAAGCTGAACGATTTACTATTTTCTTGAGCAGATGGCTTAGTCAAAATTAGGGGCCGGATTCTTAGGTCACTAAAAATACTGTTTATGCGCATAAAATACCTGATTCCGAATATACCATATGTTCCCATGTTTAGGATGGTATTTCACACCAAAAACCTCAAAAAACACGTTTTTAGCGATTTTTGAAACTAAATTATCAAAATTTGACCCCTTGAAGTACTCCAAAAATTCTGGCCAACGAACTCATCCTTCCTTTTGATATTATTGACATTTTACAATTTTTTTGGATTTTTTATCTCAATCCCCCGGGCAGATATTGTCTGGAGTGACACATGTATATAAATAAATATATAAATAAATATATGAATATATATATATACATATGAAAAAGTGTTAAATTTCAGGAATCGTTTTAGAATGGTCTGAAACGGATTTCGATGAAGAAAATTGTCAAAAATTTGCATTACAAAAATTTGGAAGCCATTGCAATAGCTTCATTTTCTTCGAAAATTCGCTAAAATGCCAAATTCTCTGGTGGAATATCAATTTATTAGTAGGTACCGATATTGCATTCTTTGTTATTAGCAAATTTGCGAAGAAAATGAAGCTATTGAAATGGCTTTAAAATTTAAATAAGTACCTAATGCAAATTTTTGAAAATTTCCTTGATGGAAATCCGTTTCAGACCATTTTTGGAGTACTCCAAGGGTTCAAATTTTGAAAATTTAGAGTCAAAAATCGCTTTGAAGAAACGCGTTTTTTGAGGTTTTTGTTGTGAATTCCCATCTTAAACATAGGAACATAGTAAATTCGGAATCAGCGTGAAATTTCCTATGAGAATCACCCACCGAATCGGTTAAAATCATTCTTCAAAAATTCGCTCATCAACTCATGCTGCATGAATGGAACTTTTTTTCATAACAAAATCAAACATAAGAGGAATAGGAACTTCAGAAATTTGATCATTCAGAAATCTTGAACTATCTGCTCCATTGTGGATCTCCACCCTTTCATTTTCAACTCGTTGCAGAGACTCCATTTCCCCCCGTATGGCAAATTTGGAGTCTGCCATTCTGAGCACGAAGAGCCTCCGAGCCTCATCTCACTTCGCTGTCTTCGTCACGATATACTATATATTAAAAAAAGTGTTAAATTTCAGGAATCAGAATTTCAGTAATTCAGGAATTTCAGTTTTAGAATGGTCTGAAACGGATTTCCATGAAGAAAGTTCAAAAATTTTGAAGCCATTGCAATAGCTGCATTTTCTTCGAAAATTCGCTAAAATCAGACACAAGACTGACTTTACTCGGAACTTTTCAAATACCATCTTAGTGATTCCATGAAAACAATACAACAGTCACTGTAACATGGGTTTAAACTAATGACGAATCCCCTACACCATGTACAGTAATGGTGGTAAATATGGCCTCTCCGTCCTTCACAAATGTACAATCTTCGTTCAAAGCGACGACAGAATTAAGACTGGGACCATGCACTAGATAACGAGAAATATAAGGAAAAGTAAGAATCGATCTTGACGAGTGGGTTTGTATTTGAGCTACAAAAACCTCAAAGATTAAGTATGACTAATGATCACGATCAACCGAGATGACTAATTTTACCCTTTTGAAGAAGGCCGCACCTTCCCTGTTGATGATTGGCCTGGGCTGATTGATTAATGACTCCCAACGATGAGGCCATTAATTCGTCAAATAAATGGTTTCTAGAACAGTTTACACAGTCTTACACGTTGAAAATATTTGGGCAAGAAAGGATGTATAGACTACAAAGCAGATAAATAATATTTTTATTTTATCGGATAACAAATAATGCGAAATCCCGCAATGGCCATATACCCCACGGAAGAAGCTAGCGGTAGACCGGTGTAAGGTGCCACCAGGTGTAATGTCCCTCATTTTTGTGAGAAATTTTTTCGGGGTTTATGCATTTCCACCGGATATGCTATCAACTCCACCTAGCTGCAATTCCACCGGGGGAAGGGAAGCCTTCAATTCCACCGGACTTCAATTCCACCAGGAACAGGTGTTACTAAAAAAAAAAAAACTTCTCCTCGGTAACTGTTATATATCTGTTACTGTTATACATTTGTCGATACAGAAAAAATAAAACGTATAGGAAAAGTCAGTTTTTCAGCACGTCAACATCGTGACAGACGCAAAATTATATTTTAAACTATACTACTATATTAACCTATATTAAACTACACTCATGTATAGTGGCGTGAAACGCGCCTCAAGAAATGTCCGATTCTTCGAAATTCTTTTTCAGTAAATTGAACATCAGATAGTACGTGCTTGCACGTGGATTCATTATCCACGATCAACAAGAAACTTCTGTTCCCAACAAGCAAGATGTCCGAACTTTTAAGCTGGAGCAGGGGTCGTATAGATTCAGACATACTTCGAGGTAAACGAGGGTAGGACTTTCGGCGGGCTCTGTAGATATTTAGCGAACATCTTCGCGAGTTAGATTCTCAACGGCATCGCAGTATACGATTTCTGCCTTTATCATTTTTGATGGTCAAGTGCTCATATCGCCAACGGCCTTCCATTTCACAGAATTGGACACTTTCTGTCATCGTGTAACAGGTGAACACTGCCGAGCATTCCTAACGATGACCCGGTTCCTGGTGGAGTTGATATCATGTACACTTGATAAGAGAAAGTAAACAAGTGGAATTGCAAGGTCGGATTATGACTAATGGTCATTGCTCCGGTGGAACTGCAACCAACCCATTTTTTCGATAGATGGCTGTACTTTTGCCTGATCGGGGGGAAAATTAATTTCCGGTTTTTCTCTGGAACAGATGGACCGATTTTCATTCTGCAAAGCTTTTTGTAAATGGTATCACCAAACAGGTTTGTAAATTCAGTTTCGATTTTTAGAAAGTCATCTCCCATGGTGCGCAAATTTTTTTTTTGCTCAAATTTGAACATTTTTTGAAATGCCAGGTATCCATGACATAGAGTTTTGCTAGTAGAATCCAAATCGGTTTCCAGATTCAAAATAGGATCAACAGATCGATCGGCCTATCCGAAATACGAATTACAATAGAGACACAATTAAGGAGGCGGCAACTCTTTACCTGTCCCGTGCACGATTGCCGCTTCTCTTCCCACCTGTCCCCAATATTCTCCAGCTCACGGTTACTCCTACCAAATGTTTCTGAACAGGAGAGAAGTCTTGATTTTAATTTTCCTTGTACTGCGTCTTTGGAGAACTTTCTTGGATGAAACAGATCACTCAAGTGCGCTAACTTGCAGGTGTCTCGAGGCCCCGCCGCGATTTACTACTAACCAGGCTAAACGTTCCCAATTTTTATGTTCACTTTTTTGAGGGAGGTGAATCAAAACACAGCACACAGCAATAGGTAGGTACTGACTGTCCGACTCGGTAGGGTGGATATTCGCCTTCGTAACTACTGGAGTGAGACTAATATCGGGCCGCAAAAATCGCATAGCAACTCCGAGAGCAGGAGTGGGAGTCTCGGATTTGTCTTACCATCGAAGTCGAGTTATTTTATCCTTTATCTATTGTGTTGTTCAAAAATACGAAGGCAGGAAGCTAGTTATGTATTCGTGCAAAAATTAAAAAAACCTATGCCCTCAAACATCAAATTTTCCGCTTGCTTTTTGCATTCCGGAGGTTATTGAACAATTATTTTAGTTTCGTATCTGTTAGTCGGTCTGTCTTTCTGTGGTCAATTCCTTGTCCCAGACAAAACTGCATGATATGATGTCAATTTTTTAATGAAATTTTCAGAGATTGTATAGGTCAGTTTCGCGACGGTCTCCTATTAATTTCAACGCCATCAGACCACTAGCATCGCGTGCGCATGCAAGAATTTCCAAAAACTCCAGTTTCTCTGTTTTAGCGAACTTTCGAAGAAAATGAGGCTATTGCAATGCCTTCAAAATGTTTGTAATGCAAATTTTTG
>JAEMON010000001.1:77468285-77479527 GCA_030264115.1 Lygus lineolaris | reverse complement strand
TGTCCCAATGTGTTGCAGACTCGTATGCAAGCATTTTTTCCCTAAGCTGCCTAGGTTAAATAGCCATAAACAGGATTTTTTATTTGTGAACCCACAGATTCTTGAACGAAGATTTGGAAATTACTGACATTCAGATTTTCTGGATTTTTATACCAACCCTAGAGTCAGATATCGTCCGGAGTGCCATGTAAATTACATTATAATAAATATTACAAATATGAAGAAGTGTTGAACTTCAGAAATCGTTCTTTACAAACGGATTCCCATGTAGAAAACTTTTTACATAGGTACCTACCATCAATTTTGGGAGCATTGCATTAGCTTCAAATTCACTATAATCCCTACCTATCACATTTTGGGGATGAACCCGCTGCAAATTATGCATGGATGAAAAAGTTTAGATCCTTTTACATTCCTAATTTTCGGGAGTAGTCTTAAGTATATACCTCATCTCTCACAATGTAATTTTTGAGGGGAAGCTTGTAAGTTGACCGCACATCTTCCAATTCTCGGCAAATCACGCGCACCAAACAGTTGTTCAACTAAACATGGTCAATTTTTTAAAAACCCGTTAAAAAAACTGTAAAAATAGGTGATGGTAGGTACACAATACACAGGGAGGCTAAAAGCGGGAACAAGAATCGAGAAAATTACTTTAACCTACCTAACTGAGATGATTCTAACCTACTTTGACTTTCTCCCTGAAAAAAGTAACCTAAACAGACTTGTAAACAAATCACCCCTACCCTTGTGTCCCCCCTTTTATTTTCCTACCCACGAAAATCCAATGGGGGGGGGGGGGGGGGGGGGGGGGGGGCGCTAGAAATGTGCGGCACCCCTTCACAGTCGGCCAGTCTGATTGTGTCTTGGTTGGTGTGAGTGCCTGAGTGGTCAAGATTACAGTGATGACACACACACAAAGACAGTGTGGGATCGCCGACCCCCTGGTATGCATGGAACATGGAGCGGAAGAAGGAGACAGTTTCATGGAGTTGATTCTAAACTTTTATTGTTTGGCGCCTCATTCGAACTTAACTTTCAATACTTTCTCTCTATCTCTCTTTCCCTCAAGGTTCTAAAAATTGAGTTATTTATTCCAAAAGTGGAGGGGTATCGGCGATACCTGCGATCCCCCTGACCCCACGTCCCTGATTCCATGTTTCCCGAAAATCAAGAAATATCCAACAAATTGTCATCTACAACTTCATCACAAGATTTTTAAAATCACTCAAGATTTTTAAAACTATCCATTTCAAAGGCGAGGTTGGCCAATTTTCACTTATGAAAAATCATTGAACCTTGATAACACACACAAATTTTGATGACAGTGTGGATGTTCCAGGCACAGAAAGATACATTTTAGTGAATAATGATCGGATATTAGGGTTGACGTCCTTTGAAACGCGAAGGGATTACTTTAGACAACGACACGAACTTTTTACCAGCACTTTACTCTGCAAAGTTCACCAACATTAAGACAAGAATTCGACCACAATGGATATAAAGGAGTGGAAAAAATGCAAAAAGCGCCCAAGTACTGTGTCCCCAACGGTGGCCCATCCGAATGCTAACCACGCGAGACATTCCAGTGATCGACGAGCAGTGGCCGGAGGCAGCCATCAACACCAAGGGTAGGCAGATTAGCTTTCTCACATCCATCACTGGAGAGTAGGAAACAAGACAAAGTTGAAAAAAGTGTGGCTTAGCCTGAGGGATAAAATGGGAGCTCACGGAATCTTCTGACCCCAGTGTGACCTCTGATACCAGGTAAGATAACACTGCAGTAGACTTTGAGCCAACCGAATAAGTCAAAAGCCTGTCAATAAGTTCAATTTGGGAATGATTCAATTTGCTGAAAGATATTTAACAATATAGCGTACAAACCTCTATTGAAGAGGATGAAGCTGAAAGAATCAAAATCATTAAACATCTTGGGTATGACCCTAGATCCCAAACTACATAGTTTTATACTTATATGCCTATATACTTATGCTTTATACTTATACTTATCTTTATTTTAACCGATTTTGTGGGTGATTCTTATAGGAAATTTCACGCTGATTCCGAATATAACATATGTTCCTATGTTTAGGATGGTATTTCATACCAAAACCCTAAAAAACACGTTTTTTAGCAATTTTTGAAACTAAATTTTCAAAATTTGACCACTTGGAGTACTCCAAAAATTCTGGCCAACGAAATCATCCTTACTTTTGATATTGTTGACATTTTAAAAATTTTTTGGATTTTCTATCTCGATTCCTCGGGCAGATATCGTCTGGAGTGACACATATATATATATATGTTTATACATATGAAAAAGTGTTAAATTTCAGGAATCGTTTTAGAATGGTCTGAACGTATTTCCATGAAGAAAATTTTCAAAAATTTTCATTACACAAATTTTGAAGCCATTGCAATAGCTTCTTTTTTTTTAAATTCGCTAACAGTTTCTTTCAGGGTAATCTCTGAGTCGTTGATGTTAACCTGGGTGTGAGAATGTGTGGCTGCCAACGCTATGTAACATCGGATTGGTAGCAGAGTTGTTTGAGCGGATTAGGCGAAAATATTGCAATACCAATGGACCACGTTCATTATCTTCGAAAAACAAATATTATAGGATATATAGCTTCTCAACGTGTTCTCAGGGTATTTCCCTGGACTTTGTAGGGGTTTCAAAATCGTTGTTGTGGTTTGGACGGAATACCTAGGAGAAAATGGTGCAAAAAATAAATAAAATGAGCCTGAAATTGAAATTTCAATTTTAAATATTGTTTGAGGAAAGGATTAATACCTGTGTTTCATCAAGTTATTAGGTAATAGGGGGGGAAATAACGTTAACAACAAAATAACGTGTAACTCAAGCCATACTCATTCCCAACGCCTGGTTTTGGAGAGTGGCTACTTACGGCAAAAGGAAAAGTGGCAACTGCACTCTAACAACCCACCACGTGTAATCGTATTTTGAATCAGCCGTTTGAATTATGAAACTTGAGAGTTTTCCATTGAAAGCTCCGTAACATTAGTGGGGTTGGGCTAGAGCTAATATCAAGAAACTTGGTGGGTACCCGTAACGTCTGTAGGTTAAATCGATAAACCACGCTAGCAAGACGCTGAACTACTTCAAAACTTTGATAAAGAAGTTCCTGAAACTTGGCACTTTCGTCATGTAGGAAACCGAATGGGTGGAAGCAAAATCTGTGTGAAGGGTTAAAATTATTGCAAGGAAATACTTAGGTAACTTGTTTGCGTTTTGAGCTCAGGTAATTGCTATTGGCAATAGCCAACAAGAAAAATTGAGATCGAGGTACAATCAAGGAACCCTGAGCATGGCGCAAGATAATGTAATATGTTGACATGTATATTGTTTCAGAAAAATATCGTTTAGGTGTAGGGAATGGGGGGGGAGGGGGTATTTGTGTTTACATTGTACTATTTTGAGTGAATGTCCATACAAACGTTCCTGATGCATGAATATATTCGCATGTCCCGTTAACATCCAGAAGGGCAGATGAGATTTGGCTCGAATCCAACATGCGGTCCACATCCCAATAATATTCTTCCAATAATAATTAATGGGGATTCAACAAGTTCGACCGGCCAATCCAAACGGTATTTTCCCAGTTGTTAGTTTCCATAACTCGTGTTTCCAGTGTGAACTCAGCTGGGTGCTTTGGGTTGTCTGGCCATATGAACGAGATGATATTCATGTGTTTTGGACCTCGAGTTGACAATGAAGAGTGTTAGTTTTCGAGGTTCGGTCTCTATAAATCGATCTATTCCTACGTTTCGTCCAATTCACTGACAACGTTTATTAGGTATTGATAAAATTGTAAAGTTTACTGCAGGCCTGTTGGCGCTAGGAAAGCCCCAATCTAGTGAGTAGATGTACCCGCCTAAGAGGCTCCTGTACTTAGTACCAATATACGTAATGAAATAGTTGCGACGTTGAAGGGATGCCGAGTAAAAAGTGTGCCAGTCGATGTGATAAAAAGAGGTAATTAAGAGAAAATATAAATGAAATATATTGAAACGAAGTACAATAAACTAAGTCGTTGAAGTGGGGAACTTGGAATTTGGTCAAAGTGAGATGGTGTTGAAGTTCTATCCGAAGTCTTCGCCGTTTTCTTGCCAGTGCATCTAGCTGGGCTTCTGTATATTCTAGCTCCTCTTGTATATTGTTGATGGTTTGTTGATCTATAGTTGTGGAAGATGAAGAGGTGTTGAGCTGTGGGTATGAGATGTTGCAGGAGTCGTCTTCTTGATGTGATGAAATCAAATCAAGAAGACGACTCCTCCAATGGTGTACCCGTTGTTGTTCCCCAATGGAGAACCTGGGTGGGGTTCGGAAATGACTCACAATGGGCCACGTAACATTGAATGCAATTCTGCTTACGTGGTCCACTGTGAGTCATTTCAGAATCCCTCCCAGGTTCTCCATGGAGGAACAACAACGGGTACACAATTTGATCACAATGAGGTTTCATTACGGATAGAAGTTTTGGACCATTTTCTCTGTGATGAATCACAACATGGCGGAAGGCAGGTGGCTCACCATCATTTGAACAAAAAACTTCAGCTATTTCTTCTGCAGAAGGTTTGTTGAATCGTCTTTTACCCATAGGTCAACAAAACGCAAGTTCCAATCAGCGGAGCCATCTTCTAACGCTTGAGCTGATCTTCTAAATATTTGGTTCAGTGTAAGGATTCTGAGCTAAGATGTGCGAGAGGCGAATTTATTACACATCACACCACATCGCATGCTGCCAATTTCCCCCTCGTAACCCTCCTGAGAAATAGGTTCTGGTTACGCGCTCGGTTACGTACCTACCTCACAGCGAGCCCTTCGATGTAACGTGTCCTCCACCTTGCGTTGCCGAACCGTTTTAAACACCCTTCCTGTCTTCCATTCATTCACTCGGACAAAGCGAACAATGCGGTAATTAGGAATGGAATCTGGAGAATTTTAACGGATGTATGTTTACATTTCGTCTCCTGGCCAGACATTGAGATACCTCACTGCGTTCCCAGCTCCACGCACGGCAATAGGAACTGCGATAGTGAAAACAACGCTCTTCGTTAAGGATTGCCAAAGAACACGACCAAGACGGGCGTTGAGATGAACGGGGACAATTTTCCCAGAATGATGGCGTCGAGCTGGTTCGAATGAGCCATCTAACGCTAAAATCTGACCGCGAAGTGCTTCGCAAATTTCGTCGGACGTTACGAAATTATGTATAAGGATGAGGACGCGACCTCGCATCTTTTAGCGTGCACAGCTGCTTAGGCCTCCTCCTGAAGGGTCTGGAAGACTGAAAGGCCACATATAGAGAACCACCCCCCTAATCATCCCTCTGATCACCCTAATTATAATGGTAGATACAGCTAATCGGTTTGATACCTACCCCTAGTAGATAGTTTCGAAATATCTAGCCCTTGATGATTTTTCATTTCGTTTAAGATTTTAAATGCCATCTCAAGGGCTCAGGAACATTATTTATGTACAACGTAGATGACTAAGTGACAAGCATGATGCACATTTTGGAGGTAGTTCTAAACGCAGAATAACATGGTAAAGTTAATTTCCTTGTTTGCGTCAATAATACGGGTAGGTACATTGTGAATCAATTGAATTTTCGGCGCTTGTCGGAAAATTGGCATCACTACTTGATTCAGCATGAATGAAAATTCCAAAATCATGTACCTACCATATCTGGCGATTTAATTTGTTCACAAAACGCGGGGTTGAATCACATTGAATGAAATTTCACTTAAAAACAGAATCTACGATGAAAATTGGTGAATTAACCAGTAGGTACTAACTGAAACATAATGGTCGATCCATTAGTTTTGGTATTTATGTCGTAATTCCACGTTGAAGGATTCTGATTTCCCTTTTCCCTTGTCCGTTTTATCCCAGTGGTTGCCCCGTATGAGGTTATATATTTTGCATTTGGGTAGGGTCTCAACTACATCCCTCGTTTATTTCGTAATCATGACCGGCATCTGAAACAGGGAGTGGATAACCGTCTAACGTAAGTGAACAGGAAAACGTAGGATCTAAACTCGAGCATTATTCCAGCATCGTCCTCTATCCATCCTGCGACCCCTTGCCTGAGCTCACACCACTGTGAGGCTTTTGCGTTTTGGCCTGGCCCGTGTACAGAATCGATTTATCCTCAATCCTTTGTATTTCTCTCTTGGTCTCTATTTAGAGAACAATGAGTGGGACCATGCGGTTTAGTTGTAATTATTATCACGGAATTTATGAGCCGCCTCTATTTATAGAGCTCCCTTCATTGACTGAGAATAACGAGGACTCTATAGAGCTGAAAAACAGCAAATGAGAGGATGGGGGATGTGGTCCTTCAGGTAAATGAAAATCCATTTCACACCGATTGACTTGAAAACATTGAATAGCCTGGATAATTTATACTGACATCAGATAACAAATTCATATTTTTTTAAATTTCAGCTCAACGACCAGCTTTTCCACGAGGTGCGAAAATTTGGAGTATCTACCTACCTATTTATTACCAAACATTAAAACAACAACGAGATCGTTGCAAAAATTAGCAGATTTTAAAACCGACATTAGAACCGACATCAACGCTGATCATATAGGTACATAGCTATTTAGAAATGAATAACTAACAAATTACGAATAATCTCCATAGAATTCGCCAGCACTCGAAGTAGTTCGACTGACAGATTCACACAAGGCTGGTAGATAGAAAGGCCTAAGCTGGTAGCTCAAGGTAAATATTATTTGAAATTGGCCCAAAGGTAGATACAGCCATTTTCCCCAAAAAAATTTGAATCTGCTTGGAAATCCAAAATAGGTACTGCACCTACAAATGGTCAAACGAAAGAACGAGTTAACCTTCACTAAATAATAGTTATGTTATAGATCAATGTTACCCAACAAAAAATGTTCAAGGAAACCTGAAAAAATCTCTATAATTTCAAGGACCCCCTATACTGGGCGTCTCAGCTGATCCCCCCCCCCCTAACTTCTTGAAAAGCCATTCAAAAAATATCAAATTGAACCCCCCTTAATTTTTTACGTAGAATTCAAAAATCACATTTTCGCGTGCCGCGGTGACGGGCTATGCCAAGTTTGGCCCACTAACTTGGTTTTTTCAGGTAGAAACCCCAATTTGTTATTGCAAATTCGGATTCTACGCAAAATTTTATGGAACAATGACCCCTCTACTCGAAATTTTGAGTGCTCAAAAACATGAGCGAATACGCTCAAATGTTCCCTAAGAGCAAGAAATCGAGTTGTTTAGGTGTTTTGTTGATTTTTCAACAAAAAATTGAGCATCCCAGAAATTTCATGAAAATTTGAAATTTCGAGTCTTGGATCAAAAAATCAATACCATCACGTTGTTTAGCGTGAAAAAAACGCATTCAAATCACATACCTACCATAATTGATAGTTCACTTCAGTAAGTCAATTACCTGAAGAAAAATTTTTCGGTGACAGCTCGCGGACCCCTTAATCATCGTCCACGGACCCCCGGAAGGGAAATCATCCTGTTGGGAACCTATGTTATAGATTATACTTTAAGTTATATTAAAAATCATGTGATTTTAAAAATTCCACTGAGTTTTGCCCTAACCTCTTTGGAATTGGGGACCAACCTGAACAACAAACGAACTTGAACTACCAAAACAACATGGCAAAGCGCACAAAACGATATAACCTCCCACTAAGGTACGTATAAAGGACCAAGTTATTCTGCCACAAAGATTTTCTGGACAGCGGCTCAGAGAATTTATCCATTGTTAGTCCTTAACCTGGAAACCTCTGATGACTCCAGGTACAAATACAAGGTACAGCACTTTACCCTACTCCCAACATCTAATCTGACCAATAGTAGGAATATTTTATAATTGTTTCAAATAGTCATAAAAAGCATTCAGTTTTCTATCAGTTTGAGATTCTATTATCTCCTACAATAACAATAAAGCCAGCCGTATTGTGTAGGACATAAATATGCGGTTGAACTGAGGGTAGCATCCGGCTATGGAAGTAGAGGGCTGTAAAATTGTCGGTGGGAAACTTACTTTAAAGAGTAAACACTGTTAAAAATTACTGGGTGACTTTTGACGTTTGGACGAAGCAAAAGTAATGAAGTTACCACCCCTGTAGGTTCAACAGGGACTGTTTCTTGAGAATCATAGTTTCCTTTCTATAAAACCTATTCCCATTCCACCGAAACACCTTCCTAATACTTGCCGCTCGTAAAACTTCCCCTTCCTTCACTTCCTTCGGGTCTTCCCATCATAGGGTTCAGGTTGTAAATTGAGAGGAGTGATAAAAAGTTCCAGTCATGCAGGATGAGTTGATGAGCGAATTTACACAGAATCATTTTAACCGATTTGGTGAATCTTGTAGGGAATTTCGCGCTGATTACGGAAATACTATCATCATCATGTTCCTATGTTTAAGATGGCAATTTACCCGAACGACCTCAGATAACACGTTTTTAGCGATTCTTGACTCTAAATTTTGAACATTTGACCCTTTGGAGTACTTTGAAAATGCTGGCCATAAAACTCATCCTTTCTTTTGATATTATTGACATTTGGATTTTTTTGGATTTTTCAGATCAATCCCAGATATCGTCTGGCGTGACAAATATATAAATATAGGTATATAATATATTTTGTAGTACTACCACCCTCCCTTACTTCATAGATTTTTGTTTAAACCGAATTAACTGATGTCACTAACTGATAAAGTCACCCTGTATACGAAATATACTCGCGTGGTTCCAGTAATGATATTGCAACGTACATATAAAACATTTCCTTCAGTTGGCAGTGATTGATCATTTCACTGAATTCATCATTTTGAAAGGCCATTTGGATAGAGGAAGCTAGCTTTAGTAATAATCAAACAGTCTCTTTCTCTATGGGTAATCTATACGTATTCGGTAACACCCACCCTCCGAATTTCTCAATGCAAGTTTGGATGTTGGTGGATATAATCAAGTTTTGTTACTCTACCTTCATAGCCTTTCAAAACGCCTTGTGACAGCCCCAAGCTCAACTTTGAGCAGAGTTGATGCAGCTTCCTGTGAGATCCTCCACCAACATCCCAAAGGAGTTTTGGAAGTAACGTAGTCAAATAAACGTTTCATCTCGTTAGGGGAATTTATTGAACGATGCCGTGAACAGTTGAGTGGAATGAAGTGAGTTAAGCTTACTGTCTACGTTTATATCAGTGTGAAAGCATGAAACCGGATTAAAAGTTAGCATAGCTACGCTTGATTACATCAGCTACCTTCCTCTCAGTGAGCGATTATGGATTATACAAAAATGTTTTAAAATCGCTTATCAATAAATTATAGGGACAAACAACAGTACAAAACTACCTTCAATCAGAATTTTAGGTTAAATTTCCATGTTGATTGATGCAACCGACCGGCCGTATTTCAATCGCGATTGGCAGTCACAACATGAACCTCAGTCGTACTATACAACTTTCGGTTAGCGGGTTCATCAAATTTAATCGAAGTTTTAATTTATATCCATTCTAGTTTAAATTCCTCGTCTCTTGAAGTAGAACTCCGTTTGCACAACAGTCGATTAGAGAGATCGCCCTTCAAATGAGTCGGTAAGGAAGCCGCAGGACCTACGGGTTAAAGACTAATAATGAAAAGATTTATAAATTAATTGATTTTCAAATAAGGCTGCGGCAGTATTCAGACATTCCAATTAAACCATGATAGGGATAGGGGGAAATCTTATTAAAACTGTCAAGTGACCCTCTTGATGATTTAATATTACCATAGCGGTGTAGCATTTAATTTAACTCCGTCCTCAACAAGAGATGGGAGAGATCCGTTATATTCACGCAGCGACTAGGGACTTGTTTGGATAAAAACGGTTGGGCCGAAAGGGTACGGTGAGCGAGGAATTCACTGAATTCAACCCTTCACTCGAACAAAAACCATCTTTCTTCACCTAGACGGACGATGACATTAAATAGTTCTAGTTATAATTGGGTAGATAATCGTTGAAGGGCCGAGTGCTTCAATTCAGTTGGGCGATAATTTTGGAGAAGCAATATTACCTGTTACATCACTCTTCTTCTCTACCGTTGGCCGAATATTTCAGTTTAGTTGTTGGAGTAACTCAAATTTATCTCTGAAGACAACAAATTCACTTACTAAGTATGTTTCCTCCTATTAGAGCCGAGTTTCAGTTGTTCGTTTTCTAACAAGGACACAACAAGGGATTTCTAACACTAACAAGGAATACTAATGCGACCTATCTCTATATAATACTGTACTGCATCTTAGTTTTGAGATATGTTGGCGTTCAAGCAAATTTCGAAGAAAAGAAATTATGTAAAGAACAGACAAAAAATGATTTCTATTTGAAGTAAATATTTAATTTTGTAATTTAACTGGTATGATGGAATGAAGACTATTATTATTATTATTATTATTGTTATTAAAACTTCTTTATTAATTTAAAACTTCTTAATTAATTTATTATTATTGTAAAAACCTCTGCCAGGTTGGGTGCGGCACATAGCTTCCTCGGACCATTACGTCTCGAGAAAGTGATGTTTCGAGGATTTCACGTTTACGCTGCGCAGAGGGTACCGTTGGGCGGCTGGTAATGAATTTCATAGGAGAACATCTAGGGCCTGACCCGCGTAGACCCTGAAAGTTCATCAAAATCGGATGAAAATTATGGAAGTTAAGTGTGTTGCAAGGATTCCCGGACACACAGACAGACAGACACGAAACCAAAAATTTTCAGGAAAGTCTGAAACGTAAAAAGCGAGGTGAAATTTTGATTTTGGAGGTAAAAAATGGTTCACCTCCCAAAAGTGAAAACAATGCTTCCGCTCGCTACCTTGGTAGAATCGGAAGCAATATTTGGGCAGGAAAGGATGTACAGTAATCAGACTATAAAGCTGATGATTAATATTGCTTCCGAGTTTACCAAGGTAGCGGAAGGATGGCCATCCGATCTGGAGGGTAGTTAAAGATTAGAGGTTTGATGGTACCCTACGAGTTTCATCAAAATCGGATCAGCGGTATCCACTGCGCATGCGCAAAACTTGAAATCCTTGCAACACGTCTACCTTTAAAACTTTTCATCCGATGTTGATGAAATTCTCAGGGATTACGCGGGTTAGGCCCTATATAGTCCCCTACTAAATCCATTACCTGCCGACCAAATGTAGCCTCTGCGCATGCGTGAACGTGAAATC
>JAEMON010000001.1:77447062-77457662 GCA_030264115.1 Lygus lineolaris | reverse complement strand
ATTTCCCTAGAAACGGTTGGTTGTACGTGAAAATCATCAGATGATATTTCCTCGTAACGCTTTTTTATGTAGCGAAAAAAATATAAAACCGTCCTGTTAATCATTACCTTAAATGATAAAATTAGGTTACAGGGGTAGGTTTCCTCTACTCATTGCAAGATTTCAGTAAATTTTACATTTTCCCTGGTACATATTCTGAACTAAAACCTTAATTTTCCCCCACTGCCTGTCTTTCACGATGGGACATTCAGCTTTCAGTGCCTCACATTCCTTTCTTTTAGGAGGTTTCTTGTGATTTATGTGGTTCCAGAAAAAGTAAACGAGAAATCATCAAACCTGATGCGTACGGACTGCAGTGCTTTAGGATCGCTTCACGTCAATAATTTGAAATGAATTACTCAACTTGAGATGTGACATCAGAAATATTCAAGCTAGGCAAAGGTTTTCCAGGTTTTAAGAGTCAACTCCTTAACCAATTTCAATTTTTGGAAGTTTAAAATGTTTCAAAACAAGGCTCTGCAAATGAATGTACAATGATTATATTAAAAAAATGCATGACATTGGTTGAGAAGTTCACATTTTACGACGCAGAGCACACTAAAAACAGTTCTGAGGGAAAAAGTTTATATTTTGGTTTATTATTTATATTTCCTACCAACCTAAGATTGACTGCTCAAACATCAGTAAATAAAAATTTGATCTGCAGTGAAATATACAAACTGCCGTGGAAAATCAATCACGAATACCTACGATGAAACTTATCTGTATTCAACTCTGCTAAAAACTTCACTCGGTTTGCCATTTCACCCCGCACTCACGAGATCAGTTCACGAACTTACACCCGCCGCCCCGCTTGTCGTTGTGCGAACCAGCTGGATGACCATTAGCGCTGTCCCGCACCTGGCGGAGGCGAGACACACTGTCGCCTAACGGACGCCAATTCAACCACGTTACGTACATTTCAGTTTTGGCGAAAACTATACAAAACGATGGTTGCGCTACAGCGGGAATCTGATGAACTAATCCTATACATATATTTTCGAATTCAACCAAAATTACGTCCATCTAGAAATGGGTGCAGGCAACTCGCAGAGGGGTTCTGAACCAAAAGTTGTGGGAAAACAAATTGGCGTCCATATACGGGTCACTTTGCAACGGACGCCACTTCGTATGCGATTTTTGATGAGGTAGACGCGAATTGTGCGCATATATAAATATACATATGAAAAAGTGATAGATTTCAGGAATCGTTTTAGAATGGTCTCAAACGGATTTCCATGAAGAAAATTGTCAAGGCGTTTTCTGCTTCAGTGAAGCATCAGCGGAGTAGAACGAGAAACCCGCACGACCGACCGGTCTTGAAGGGTAGGTAGCTCTTCAGCGCCGTCTCAAGTCGTGGACAAACATTTTGCTTTACGCAAATAAAATAGTGTGAGAAGTAACATCAGTTGTTTTCGATTAAAATGTTGATTTCCAAGCTTATTGGTGGGTAGCTTGTTATGAAAATAAGTTACACCCACAGATATCCTAATAAGTGTAATCCAAGATGGATTCTTCTTAATATAGGATCATCATACTTGTGATTGTGTGTTAGGGGGTTCGTAGTATTGGAGATTTTATTCCTTCACTACGTATTCCATTTATATACGACCTCAAGGCCAGCTTCTATGGATATTATGAATGAGCAAACCAGCGTCAAGTGCACAACAAAGGTACTACCGTTTGATGAATTTTTGAAGAGTGAGGGACGAGTTTTGGTTCTTTTGTCGCGTAAAATGGAAATGAGTCAGCAGATAGCGTACTGGGCAACTGCTGACGGAACATGTGCCAATTTCAAACAACGATTAGCTCGGATGTCTGTCAATCTCAGTTGGCCTCATTTATCCTAGAGTAGGTGATTCATTGGCTCGCCTCACGAGGTTAATATCGTACTTTGACAATTTTCAACGTTCTCTTTTGAGGTTCGTACAGCAAGGTGTTCGACCTAAAATAATTCAATTTGTAAGTCAGCATCATTGGGTGGTCGGAAATTACTTACTTAGCGGTTAGTTATATGATTTTGGCTGTAAGAGCCATACATCGAAGTGAGTTATTGAGGTGATATACTTGTAAAATAATGATATACGAGGTAGAGTTAGTCGGCTGCATAGTTGCTGGTCGTAGATAGTCGGGATTCAGACAAAAAAAAATTGGTAAGGAATTACATAAATCCACTATATTTCTACGTTTTGGCTCGCACCGGACCCATCTTCAGGAACAACCTATGAGCAGTAACCAATAAAGCACTCTTTAGGATTGTCAGTCTAAATAAACTAACTAAACACTAAACTAAACTTACTTATTTTTTCATTTATTTTAGTTTAGTATTTAGTTATTTTACTTAGACTGACAATCCTAAAGATTGCTTTATTGGTTGACTGCTCGTAGGTTGTTTCTGAAGATGGGTCCGGTGAGATCCAAAACGTAGAAATATAGTGAATTTATGTGATTCCTTACCAACTGTTTTTGGCTGAATCCGGACTAACCACAACCAATAAAATAATCATAACTATTCTGGCGAATATCATAATTTAATGTGTTAACTAGTGTTAATTTAATCAAAATAGTGCCAGTTTTAAAGTAGTCTCATGGTTCATGCTCAAGAATACACTGGCATTCCCTACAATTGAGCATTATGCGTTATTAAGAAGGTACATGACAAAAATACACAATGGTTTATTCAGAAATGATGATAGTAAAGTGTTTATCATAAGAATGAGAACCTATATTAATGGTCTATATTAATGGTACAGATTTATATTATACTGTCTAAATTCATGTTCTTGTCTTATAGTGGTGTAAAAGTTGTATTTCTTTCCATTATTCATTGAATAAACAATTTTGAATTTGAAAATTAGTCCTACCTGATTCGTTTCTTGTTCTTTTTTGCAAAATATCGAGGATTCACCAACGCTACGTAATGTGTAATCCCGTGGTTCATCATTAAAACCTCTTCATCTAACATCGTTTTCAGGAGGGGTACCTTTCTACCCGTGCTTTTTAGTGAGTAGATTGTGACCTATCTAGTACTAACTCGAGGACTCTCCAACACCATAATACTCAGCCTATGTGCATCCTAATTCAAAATTCAACCTTTTTTTCCCAACGCGAGAACGACATTCAAAAGAGTTCAGCTGCCTACCAATTCTATTGTAGGAGTACGGATCCTTTCTTGCGGAGTTCAAATTAACCACAAAAAAAAGAGAAATTGTCAAGGAAAATACAAATGTAGCCAGTGAAAGCGGGTTTGAATTATTCGCGAGAAGTAACAGCTTTTATGTTCACCTCCACTTGAAAAGGGTTGCGGGAAAAGAGGTGAAGTTGGTCGCTGCGCTGGCGCTGGTTGATATTTAACGTTTACAGCTGTCTCAGGATATAATGGAAACCTGCTCTCTGCGGATATACTCCCTGCCTGCTCATTCTTCCTTTAGGTATGGATAACGAAAATTATAGTTGCGAAGCGATAAAATCATTTTGAAAAAAGGATATTTCGGATCATTAGCTGAAAAGCTTTCGGTCCAGCAGTTTATTTGGCTGTTTTATATCTCTTCAAAATGTTTAGTATGTTCATTTGGGTATTCGCAGTAGTTAGTTCCGGAACTACGCCCATGACAACAGATTTCAATTTTGCGCTTGCGCAGTAGCTATTACTGATCCAATCGTCACGAGATTCATAGGTGATTGTCTTGGAGTCAGCCCTCAATTACCCTACAGATTTGAGAGAATTAGGTCAATTAGGAACTGACATACCAGGGTTTCAGGAAATTCACGTTTGCGCATGCGCTCACGCTACTAGTGGTCCGATGACGATTAAATTCATAGGTGACCGTCAAGGAGCCAACCCGCACAATCTCTGAACATTTCATCAAATTCGGAGCATAACTTCATACAGTTTTGCCTGGGACAAGGAATTGACCACAGACCGACAGACAGATACGGAACCAAAACTGTTCAGAAAGCTCTGAAACGTAAAAAGCAAGTAGAAATTTTGATTTTGGAGGACAAACTTTTTTGTAATTTCTTGCATGAATACCATAGCTAGGGAGCTATGGCATTCTTCCTCAGTACCGAAGGTACTGAGGAAGCAAAATAACCATGCAAGTTCCCCATTGAAAGTATTTAAATCTAACTGAACTAAACATCTGGAACTCAGGCTGGGTTCCAAGAATGGGTTGATAAGTTCTCGAACTTAAAACACTATTTTTAAGTACGTTTCATTTCTCTGTTCTGTTCTATCTGCATGCAATAGACCCTAACACTATTGAATGAAATCTATATTACACTAGTTGATATCGTTCATTACGTTGTCCAACCCGGAGGATAGGTAGATAAGTTAGTGTCTCGTTCAGGAGTAGAATATACCTGATAATTAATCACGTAATAACAGGAAACCGTTTAAGTTGTGTTGAAACGAAACCAAGTTTTGATATTGAGTTCGACGATATAGGGTGATTTATTTATTTATTTAACACGGGCAAGCCCAGAGAAATTCGAAAAGAAAAAAAAATAGAGGAACAAATCACGATAAAACATTCGCTAAAACATAAAAATAAATAGGTACTCTTCTATGTATAAAAAAAGTGAATAGATACAATAATTATGAGATGTGATGTTCGAGATGACATGTGAGTTGTGATGTGTGGTGTTCCCAACATAGCCTGCACTATATTCTGAGTTCGATAGTTCAAGTGTACTTTTAGATTGATTGTTGAGGAACGATGTTAGGTAATTTGCATAACTTTCCCCTGTGGGTTTAAAAGTTCGATGAAGGATCGGTTGAGGGGAGGCCCACCACTTTTTTTTTCTAATTCATCCTTAGTATCTCGCCACTCTTCCTCGGGTTTCCGCACTTTTTCCTACCCACTGGTTCCATCATCTCCTCCCCCCAACAGCCACACAACACAACCTTTCCATTCACCGACCCTATCATGACCCTCTCACTGCCCACGAAAAGTTCACGTTGAGGAAAGGAAATAGTCTTCCCTATAGTTGCTAACGATCAGAGGTCCTCTCAGCTCAAGTAGGAAATTGAATCGATTGCCAGTTATCCGCCAGTGAGCTGGTTCTTTCTTTACGTTTCCAAGTTTTTTTTTCGGGCACTTCGAGGTCGGGAAGTTCAATTTTTATGGTTTGTTTTTGTTTTCTGATCACTCGGATGTACTTCCGCGCATGCGCGGTTCTGCGACAAAGCATTCAATTGTCCATATCTAAGGCTTTATTTCAATTAGTTCGGGACGGTGTGAAGTGAGATGGTTCCTTGGTAGTCTCATCCATTAGGTTTCTCATTTCCGGCGAAATAATTCCGTAACAGAAACACATGAAAAACTTCCGCTTACGCGAGCATCCGAGATGCATCAGAGTTGGGCATAAAAGTAGTTACGATTACTAACTTTACAACTACTTTAGTGTTAAAAGGCGTTTACAGCCAATGACTACATTATTCGATGTAGTAAGGTAAAAGCACCAGTGGCGGACAGTGCCCCAAAGGCGGACAGGTTGACATAATAACCTCTGAAACAAGGCTGAAAACATTCCTGGGTTATTGTTTCGTCATTTTTTACTTGTGGTATCTAAATGTGTACAAGATAAAAGGAGAATAATAATTATGAGGTGATCAATAACCTTTCAACGAGACCTCGAAAGTCACCTGTCCCGATTTTACGTGTTTGGTGCAACATCCTGATCAAAAATGACAATGAAACGAAGTTGTGTATTAAGGAACAGTCAACATTTCTCTAACTATTTTTGTGTTTCTTAGGAACAATTCTGATTGTACATCCTGTTGGTAATAATTCTGTTGGAGTCGACTGACACTTCTGTTTAAAAAGTGGGGTTTTTGAGTGTCCTCTACTGGCGCATGGAAAACCCCGCTTTCTCCAGAAGCGGACAGGGAAAAATAGTGATGATTATGCTAAGTATGAAATGAAAATTCATTCTGAAGCACTAGAATTCACACATGTTATATTGAAATGTCGTCTCTTCTCTAGATAGAGGTTTTACACACCTGTGATAAATTACTATATACAAAAAATGACAAAAAACATGTGGTTCTAGGTTATGGAACCTGCGAGTATTAAACTGTGACTATGAGAAACTTTCCAAAATGTTTTATGAAATAAATTGCGTTCAAGGCTTTTTGGGTAACATAATTGACTGTTAATAAACATTTCAACGAGCGTGCATTATTATTTTCACGGACAAATTGAGAATAAAACTGACTGTCCTCTACTGGTACCCCAAGTGTCCGCTTTAGGAACAATCGAAATCTTGGGTGTCCGCCACTAGACCAAAAAGGTACTTTCCAAAATGTGCGTTTATTTTGTATAAGAGCTGAATAATTTAGTTTCATTTTCTTTTTACTCCCAGTTGTTCAGAAAGACGAGAAGAAGAGAGAAGAATTGAATACATTTTTTTTATGTCAATTTGACACAATATGAGAAACAGAACCACCGGATTTCCTTCAAATGTCCGCCACTGGTCCTTTTACCTTAGGTAGTTGAACAGGAGCAACTACTTTTTCAACTAGTTGGTACATAGTTATGATAGTAGTTACCAAAGGTAGTTAATTACATTTTTTTAGTTGGTATAGTGACGAGTAGTTGGTATTGTTGCGCGAAATGTAGTTACGAAAGCAGTTGTAACTACAGTTGTCAACTACTTTTTTGTAGTTAGTTTTTCTAACTCTCTAAATTTTTCTAACTGTTGTTAGATTCTCGAACTCTAGCGAAAAACGAGGCGTGACCGCATTAGTTGGGACAGTCGAAACTCGATAACTCAAAAAGCACGTGTACACTAAATTGATTGTAGCGAATTTTCAAAGAAAATCCAGCTATTGCAATGGCTTCAAAATTTAAGTTATGCACACTTTTTAAAATTGTCTACGTGGGAATCAGTTTCAGACCATCCTCAAACGATTCCCAAAACGTAACACTTTTTTATGTATGTATGTATCACTCCAGACGATATCGTCGGTCCCACTGCAACACCGGCTGACTGACATTTTGGGGGTATGACTGATCTAGAATCGATTTTTCGCGCCGGGTCGAATGGTGAGCTCGGATTTGCTCTCAGAGCAACACTGAACTTGAATCGCAGAAAAGGTAACACTGGGCATCTGAAACCTCCCGCCAACACCAGCTATCTGCTGTTATATCCATTGAAACTACTTCCGAACTGCTGCTCTCCACTTTATAATTACGAGTATTTAATATGAATTAATACAGGAGTCATTCACCTTTTCTGTGTCATTTACTGATTATTACTACTTACTGATTATTATTTCACTTTCGGTTTCCTTCGGATTTGCAGGCGAAACGTCTTTGGGGTTGGAAATCCGCTAGCAGTTAGCCAGTGTTGTCTTCTCATTATGAAAGCAGACATCGGCATCATGAGAGTAACGACACTGGCTATCTACATGAGAGTGTGAACCAACAGCAGCTATCTGAAAATTTTTCCATTACAATTCAATGGAAAACATCGAAAATGGTTACTAAAGTGCATATAATGCACTTTAGCAACCATTCTCGAACCATGTACGAGGTGAAGTGGAGTATCATAAATCCAGGTGAAGAATAAATCATTGAAAACCAGTTTTTTGCCTCTCCCGAAAAGTTGGTCAAAATCAGTTAGCGTGGGACCGACGACATCTGACCCTAGGATTGATCTAAAAAATCCGCCCAGAAAAGAGCGAAATGCAATAACAAAAAAAAGATGAGATTTTTCGAAGCCCTCTAAGGGGTCAAATTTTGAAAATTAGTGGTCAAAAAACGTTTTTTTCGAGGTTTTTGGTGTAGAGAAATTATTTGAGCGAAATTTCCTATAATAATCACCCACCAAACCGGCTAAAATGATTGTTAAAAAAATCGCTCATCAACTCATGATGCATGACGGAAACTTTTGATGTCGCCTGGGACACTGTATGTAAAATGTAACTCCATAATTTGAAGGAGTAATGAAGAAAGAGTGGATATCTCGAAGTGATTTCCGCAAACCAGAGAAACGTAAAAATTATACGTATTTCCATGTGCTGAAAAATTCAGGGCAATTCTGCTTTGGTGATTATTAATAGTGATTCATAATTCATCAGTTGTTTACCTGTAGAGTGACCAGACAATTGAGTGCTGAACGTATCCCTAAACCCCCAATTGTTGACGATAAGATGGAAATCATTGATGATGTTTCACAATTAATTATTGAATAGATAACTCGAAATGCGTTTACTCGGAAAATGGAAAACTCGGAGAAGGTACCTAACTATGTTCTCCTTGAGCTTCGCGTTATCGAGTTTCGACTGTATCTATCTTTTCTGCTAGAAGAGGACTAATAGAGAAGGAGCCAATCAAAGGCCTAATATATTTTCCATTTGTCACGAGTATTTTCATGCTCTTGCAAATACAAGTTCCTCGCAGGGGAAGGAAGTGGTCATATCGTCCCCTGCAGCACCTAATCGAAGAACGATGGATAGCCACAAGTAATTGATTCGGTTTTGGTAACCTGAGTAATCAGATGCTTGGAGATAATCAAGTATCAACTAGACAAATCGTGCAAGACCTGCCTCAAATTCGCTACAGGAAACAACAGACTCTGCTCGTTCCAGAGGTGGCGGGAATTTAGTTAAAAGAGGCCGTCCTACTCCGAAATGAAATGCCAACAAAGAGAGCATCTTCTTATGCGAAGCTAAACACTACTTTACTTACCCAGAAACGTACGGCCAAAAATGGCTATACATTCAGACGTTTTTCCACATATCACGTCGAGGTGTTCTCCTTCAACCATGCTGTATCCTCCAGTGTCCTCACGTGTGTCGCTGCCATTTGACGTTTTCCGAACCCACCGACCGTTGACCCTTCCTCGTCACCGCGTTATGTTTTACCATCGTGTTCCTTTCTCTCTTATCAACTTGCTGTCACAGTCCCTCAACCCTTCACTCTGCCCCATCGGCCCTTATTGAGAGGTGGTCGACCCATGGTGGGGCAAAAGGCCCAAGATATTTTGGAGCCAGCAGAACATTTTGTTTTCTCACCTTACATCATTCGCAGGTGATTAGATCACTCTTCTTCATTGACGATCGTTTAACATCATCCTACGATATCACTCGTAAATCAAAACAATATGCATACGGTTCGAAATGGGGTTCAGCCATTTAGGATGATTGAAATAATTGCCACAGAAGCACTTTGTTCCTCCAACCTGAATTTAGGTTTTTTTCATCCAACAATTTTGGGATCTAGATGTGTGCACTTGTCATTCTAACGAAACCGTTCTCTACTGCAATAATTCTGCAATAGATGATTCAAGTGTGATGAAAATTTCCGACGTAGGATCTCGAATGATTCCTGTGGCATTATCCAATCATTGAGGTGGATCCAAAATACAACCAAATTGTAGCGTGTCGTATATAGGCATTTTAATGGCATACCGTGAAAAATACCTTATCCAAAGAGCAGTGGAAAAACACTGAATTTTTACACAACGATTGATTATTTTTGTACAGTTCTTTCTACTAGCTTACCTATTTAAAATTGGAAAGATGCCGCTTTTTTTCAAGTTTTGATCAATTTCGGGTTGGTTCGTTTTGTTTATCATTTCAAACCCCATGTTTAAGGAATCATCAGATATTAAACTCCACAAAGCTGATGTGACAGTATTCGGAGAAAATTTACGATTGTCGTCGACTTGTTCATGGATTTCGAAAACATTTTATAAATGTTGATAGAATAAATTCGCTTTGGAAAATTGTCATGTCCTATTTATCAACTTTAGTTTGGAGAGAACAACACCGAGAAAACCGGATCGTCCGTCGCAGGTCATTCAACTTAAGAATGTAGCAATTTTCGGTTGGATGGATTCCTTTTTGAAAATTGTATAATACATTTTTCAGCCCTTAGAGTTTGACTGAGATTAACCATTAGAAAATGGGGAAGCCATGGTTTTTTTGTGTGGAAAAATGAACAACCAACAAGAGGTGCGCAGAAGACGTACCTACATATATGGCAAATTATTACAGTCTATTTGAAAGAGACTTCAATGACATCTCAATCCCCTCATCATCAACGCTCTCTTTTTTCTTCATTCTCTCTGGCCAAGAACCAACGTTAGGTAGCAGCTTCTGGCGCATCAGATGTTTTCATAAACGATTGCAAAGATTTATTATTTTACTAGACGTACTCTCGTATATATTTTGTGTAAAACATATACTGGAATGAGAAACGGGGAGGGGGCATCTAAAATAGTTCCAAAAGACATTCATGAATGCAAATGTGCAAATATAATTCATTATTGAATAATAATAATACTGCTGCACATAGTTGCAGTCAAATTCGCGCTTTTGGCATTATTTTAATATTTTCTTTAGATTTTTTTATCTGCTGTGTCGAGAGAGAATTTTTGATGCGATAGATACCGACTATTTTCCCGATAGAATCAATCCAACATAGGTACCAATGTTGTCTGATTGTTTCCACCAAACCAAAATTAGCTACGTGAATTATGCGATCTTGGGCTTCGGTGTTGAACACGCAGCAGTTGCACGATACACCTTGGGATGATTTAGGGCCGGTTT
>JAEMON010000001.1:77363192-77378256 GCA_030264115.1 Lygus lineolaris | reverse complement strand
ACAGTTAATGGAATGACGTTCAGACTTATAGGTACATTGAAGGGTTACCTTTCCAACTACGGGAATTGTATTTTTCGAGAATGAAGTGATTCTGACTTTGGATGGCTGTATATTATTTTAATCTAATCCTAGCTTCTCCATCTGTCTCGAACTGAGAACATTACAATGTGCGCCTGAATCTATTTTAAACGGAACATACTGACCTTCAATAAGCAAATTACCAGGTACCAATCATTTCCATGAAGCCATGTATCCTGCCAATCCTCTTCCAGCTCCATCACCTCAACTGCGTCCAGCATATACTCCAGATCCGAATCCTCTTCAGACTCCATCTTCCTGAGTGTGTCCACCTGTCTGTTCCTGGTCTTCTTGGCTCTACAGACCGTCGCAAAATGATTCATCAGTCCGCACTGGTTGCACTGCTTGCCGAATGCCGGGCACTTGCCGTAAGAATGAGTGTAACCACAGTACCTGCAGTCAATAGGCTTGGTCCCAGTAGACGATGGCTTTTGGGACGACACCCCTCGGCGCTTCTGTACCTTACTATGACGTGCGATCTGGTCTATTGATACTTCCCCCTCTTCCTCTTTCTTGATTTTGGTAACTTGCTCGTTAACCAAAGAATATGTTCGGCAAACTTCTAGGGCCTTGTCTGGTTTGATGTTACCCAGATGAAGTAGGCGCTCCTGCAGCTTACGATCACGGACTCCACAGATGAATAAATCCCGGACCAAATCATCTTTGAGTGTGCTAAACTCACAAGGTGTACTTAGATTTCGCATTTCCGCTATGTATTGTTTCACCGATTCATCAGCTTCTTGCTTGTGAGTAAAAAACTTATATCTTAGGTAAATGATACTAGATTTCGGGCTGTAATGTCCATCAAATCTTGTAACCACCGTTTTCAACACCTTCTTTTCCGCCTCACTAAGCTCAAAAGAATCGAAAATATCGTTAGCTTCGTGGCCTGCATGGTGCAAAAGTATCGCGATTTCGGTCTCCTCATCCTCTTCATTGTAGTACGCCCTCACATACGACCCAAAATACCTTCTATAGCGTTTCCAATTCGTTGCCATATCTCCATCCACCACGAGGTTTTCTAGAGGCACCGGGGCCGTCTTGGCAATCGACAACGACGCAAACGGAATTCAGTTCCACCAACCTGCCAGCACTCCAAACTTCGACAAATCACGAACACACAAAACTTCAAAACTGACTTATTTACTTTGAACATTTTTGTTTTCGTTTATGAAAAGAAAAATTTCCGCTGTCACCATGTTTAGTGGTGTGATAATTAATAAAGTAGACAAGACGGTGATGAGCTGAGAAGTAACTGTTGATTGACGTCGGATTCCCCCCTGTACAATGATGTGTAGGCAAACCCGCATGACATTGTGCTGACTAATAGAGTCTAGAGGCAGCCAAGAACCCACAACAACTACCGTGTTAGTAGGCTGCTGTTGGTTGCATGTGACGCGGAATGCTCAGGCCTTCAACTTTTTTTATAGGTACAAAAACAATTTTGAAAATGGGCATCAGGGAGTTTTTTAAAGGGCACTGAATCAGATTTTGAGGATGAAAATGCCAGATTCCTCCTACCCATGCAAGTTTCCTATTCCAAATTCGTAATCAGTGGTCCCATGTTGCCAAAGCACTCAGGCCAAATTTAGCCAAATCGCCCTGTGGTAACCATAACATAGATGGTGTTTACGCAGTGAGATGTAGCACAATGTTTACCTATTGATCTTCTACCAATCCTTATGATCAATCATATTTTGGCCCTAAATTATGCTCCTCCCCTCCCTCTTGTTTCAGTTTGCAATTGCTAAGGCATCCATACTTGTTACACAAATTCTAAGCGTCGTAAAGTAGGGTGTTTATTCTGTCATAGAAAATGCAGTGGGCTGGCTTGCAGTGCATCTTTCTCAAGATCGATTTTTGCTGGTTTTGGCCTCGCCATTGGATGCAATTTAAAACTTGTACCTTCGGCACTCAACAGAACCAGTCCCTTTTTGGACTCACTCAAAGTACAGAGCCCCAATAAGTCGAAAAGGGTAAGAAAAAAATAGTTCTTGTAAACTAATTATGTTAATTAAATAAACCATAAGTAGTACCCTCGTACATCCTAAAACCTAAATAGTACCTCGTACATCCTAAATAGGATAGACATGCTTCTCAAAAATAAGCACCTAAAATCAAAATATGGTCGAACTAACATTAAGGGCCGGTTAAAAAAAACTCAGAAACCTTGAAAGTTACGTGACCCTGTGGTCAACCTTGACAGTTACGTGTCCCTGAGGTTACCAGCTGGAGTGTTCAAAAAAGTGTTTTCCCATAAGGTTACCATGATAGAATCGATTATTCTGGTAACCTTGACAACTTCAGGATACTTCAAGAGAAATCCATGACGGACCACTCATGTTAGCTATAAATCCATGCAGTTTAACGACATGGAAGCTCGAAAGTACTCATTTTTAGGTATCCATGTTGCTAACTATCTATGAAAAACCATTTTTTCTCATTTAAAAACAATATTGCACAATTTTTCGATTATTATCTGACAATAATATATTTATTTGGACTGGTTGTGTTCGACTTTTTCACAAGTTTTAAGTGAAATGTTTTCTACGGCCACATTTTCAGATTATTTTATCATGTTAGTAGCATTGGACGTCGAAGATTTTTTCAAAATGTTTTGTTTTTTGTGCTGGAAGCCAGATCTAGATTTCATTTCGTCTGTTCTGACCTATTTTTGCCCATTTCGTGTGATTTTTTACCTACTTCACGAATCGTGACAAATTAGTTACGGACCCGGCGAATAATGTAGTTCATGAAATTCACAAATCGTGAAGATTTGCTGTGATAAGACAACAGAGGAACTGTCATACCTATCCAATTTCGTTTTGGTCAAATGGTCAAAACCTTTTCAATTTATGTAAGTTATTTGGACATCTTCATAGCTGAATGAATAATAAGAAAGTCTTTATGATTTTAATGATACCTAAGTGATTCAAAAGGAGGTACCTAGGCACCTAGATTCTGTTTGCAATAAACTCAGCAACTTGAAAGTTTCCTTTGTCTGATTATTTCTGTTCCTGTCCTTTATCGGTGTTGCGTTTAATATTATACTGAGTATTAACTAGGTACTAATAAATAAGTAGGTAATCAAAACATTATGCAGTTAGGTAAGTAATTATGAATCGAAAAAATTGAAACTTGGTTGAGAAGTAGTCAGCCATTGTTTTTCTGTTCCTAGTTGATAGTTGAGACCTCCCTGCTTGGCTAATTTGAATCGAGCTCGGAGAGTTTACCATGGTAAACTTCACGTAACCCTAGGGGTCTTCAGGGTTTCGTACCCATGGTAAACTTTTCGATGTTTTGCAAAATAAATCGATTACTTACTTTTTTGAACGCAACTTTTGTTACCATGGTTAGGAAACCTCAAGGTAAACTTCAACCTTGGGGTTACAAGTTTTTTGAACCGGCCCTGAGTGTTAAATTCATCTCCTCATAGCTCCTTAATCATTTTTTCTTGAAAAAACCTCCAACCGAGAAAATCACATTTAACAACTTGTAATATTAGCGGTCAGACTTGATATTCAATCAAGTTTCTCTAGGGTGCGTGGGACAGTCTGCTCGAGGAGCGCCTCAACCATGCCCCAATGCAGCTCAAAATCCTATTCATTATTTTTCACGTTAGTGATTTTGAAAATTCCTCGATATATGTGAGTATGTTATGCAATAATAATTACATACTTTACGATGTGAATCATAATTTTAAGTATATTCCATCCAAAGAAAACTGGAAGAAACCAATGGAAAACCCAGTTTTCAACAGTTTCTTCCAGTTTTCTCTGGATGGAATAAACTTAAAATTATGAGTCACATTGTAAAGTATGTAATTATTATTGTGTGAGATAGGTATTTTGAGGAATTTTGAAAATCACGAACGTGAAAAATAACGAATAGGATTTTGAGCTGCAGACATGGTTGACTTCCCAAGCCAGTCATCCCACTCGCCCTTTTAGAAGGAAAGATTTGGATCATAAAATTGTTCGTTGATTAGCCACCAGATTTTTCAAAATATTATTACGTCAAAAAATAGGAAGATACTGGGAGCCGAAGTTTGGTCTCACCTTTTTTCCATATTCACACTACACAGATTCCCAACAAGCGACTCGACTTTCAAAACTCAGGAAATCGATTCTACTGCTAAGTTCCAAGAAAAAGTGTCTCTTGATTTTTGTAAACCCCTTGTTTTCTTCGTGTTTTCCCCCCTTTTCAAGATTCTCTTTGTTCTCTCAAACTTATCTCTTTAAAACAGCAATAACTTCCTTAACTTAGTGTGTGAAATTTGAAAAAAAAAATCACCATTAAATAGAGAGTTGAATTCACTGTCTTGGTGTCTAATCAACATTTTGTAGGTGGAATTGGAGGAGGAAAATAGTGCCTGAAAAGTGAATTTTGTAGAAAATCGCCTGTATTTTTTCAATCTCTCATTACCTGATATTTCTGCTTGTTAATACCTTGTCGTGGACTAAAAACTGTGCAAAAGCCTCAGCTTTCTTACAGCGTGTTTTTTAAATTTTACTGTACAAATTAGGGGCGACAATGTCGTTTGAATGTGAAAAAACGCTTTTTTTTCTGTGAATCGAGTGTTTAGGATGTATTACGACCAGCCTCGACTTGTACATGGCTGGGGTGTAATAATTGGAATAAAGAACGAAATGAATCAAACGACATGCAGTTTTATTTGTATTCATGTTACTAAACTAGCTAGCCTGTGGGTTTACAACGTACCTAACTATATGGAAGGTTATTAGTTTATCACAAACACATAAGTAATGATAATGAATCACTAGGGGGGTGGTTGTGGTATTTTTGGAAGGTACTACAATGACTATAGAAGTTCGTATTTGTACTTGTGATTTTTCACGCTGAATCAAATGGTGATAACCCTGAATTTGGCATTTGCTGATATACCATCATGTGCGACCCATGTTTTGTTACCCTTCAAGTGTTTATTGAATTTTCCCAAACAATTATTGCCTAGATATACCTAAATTTATTCACTAGCTCAGCGAAAATGTTTTGAAAGTGCTGATATGCCCAAAAATGCACCATTCTGTCATTTAAAATGAATCACCAGTATAACCATTCGATTCAGCGTGAAATGTTACATGGAAAAATATATCTAACTCCTTGAGTGATGCTCAAGTCGAGGCTAGTCGTAATACATCTAAACACTTAAATCGGAGGAAAACCCACGTTTTTTTCGGCATTTGTACGTAATTTTCGCCCTAATTTGTTCAGTAAAATAGAAAACAATCTCACCGATGGATAGGGCTTTCGGGCAGTTTTTAGCCCAAGGGCAAGTATTAACTAGTAGAATTATCTGGGTTAGTGAGTGTTTGAAAAACAGGTGATTTTCTGGATTTGATGAAATTCACTGATGAAATTCACCTTTGGAATAGCTTACAACAACTTTGTTTAACCCCCCCCTCAAATTTTGATGTTTTAATTATTAAAAATCCGTCCGTCCGCTGTAAAACCAACAAAACAGCTGAAACACGAGTGTGAAACAAACATTTCTGAGTAGGCCAACTTCACCATTCAATGATTAGCTGATCAAACTCAATTATTTTTTGTTTTCACCGAATCTAGGTTCAATTTTACTCTTTCAAGATTCCTCAGTTACTGAATTTCATTATGAAAGACCTACAACTCCTGGATAATAATAGTTACAGGTAGATATACACATTGTACACATGAAATAATGATCATGAACCTTGTGATAGAATTACGGTAAGTACTCCCTACATACCAATAGGATCTTTGCAGATGAGGAAACAGAACGAATAATGAACAGTTGTGTAATAATTTTCAGCGTTTCTACAGTCCAGCTTCACCAGGAAAAAACTAGATCAGACACCAAAGAGATATTTTCCCAAGGATCCTAAATCCTAGGTTTATTTTAGAAAGGTAGGTAAAATTAGACTTCAAACGAGTCCTGATTGGGTCCCTAGATATTGACGTGGCTACATTGTGTGCAAAGAAAATTTTACAATGACAATGTGAGGCGTGTGGCAGCTAAAATCATTCTCTGCTTGACAAGCTGGGGCATGTATGTGGGACCTACTATTTGTGTTACTTACTATTTTTCTATATTGGCTCTCCAGACTGATATCAACCACAAATAAATGTATGGAGAAAGAACGTTGGAAAACTCCCTGTGGGGGAATTCTTTTGTCCCACAATAAATTCATTAAATTCGTATATCTCCAGCCCAGTGTGGACAAATCACATTATCAGTGATTTTATGCATGGAGGAAGGTGGGTTCACTGTCCCTCCCTACCCTACTTACTGGAATTATCCCCGTCCTCTAGGTTTTGTGACTGATGGCTAGTCCCCAGTTTTGGCTGGGGATCTGCTGTCAACCATGGTAGCAATTTCTCTGCAGTGGAGATCCGACAAAAGTAACATGTGTGGCAACTTGTAGATTATTTCCGAGGGCTGGATGTGTGGCTTTGTACTTGTGTGTTGCGTGGCAAATTCTAGTTCTGATCAAGGGGACTCCCTATCTTTTTGGGAGTAATAATCTACATTGGACTGCCTCTAGGTACGTTTCACGTCGGACACCATTCACCCCTCTGCTCCTTGACGCCTCATTGCCCTGTGCACAATAGTGATAGTCCAATCTGGACTATGTAGACCCAGTGGGTAACTTGAGTTCCAGTCGAGAGTTCCCCTCTTTTGCCCCACAATATATTCATTAAATTCCTTGCTGTACAGCCTGGTGTGGGGAGATGCTTCCATATGTTGACGACTTACCGTGCTACGGTTGACTTATGCATGGAGGACGGTGGTCCACTACCCCTCATGAGTTGACTAACTCGTCAACGTCTAGATTTTTCACTGATGGCTCAGTTTAAGCTGGGGTTCTGCTGTATCTACACTTCCATTTCAAGTGATTTTTCAGAAGATTTGACTGGAAAATTGTGAATACTGAACATGAGGGAAAACCAATAAACAATTGAATTAATTTGTGTGTGAATAATTCTAGTTTCTGAGCGTAAGCAAATTAAGACATTCCGGGAAGTCTTCGTACTGTGGAAGTGGAAAAAATGTATAAGATCAAACTTACATGACGCATATAGATAGTATTATATCAAATATATTATGGCTACGACCTACTTGACGGGATGAGGAAATTATCAATGCAATCTCGGGCAATTAATTCTCTTTACTTATTAGTTGTGTTTGCTTTCCAACTTCCAGATAAGACTCTGCAGGGTGTGTCACATAATTAAGGACGCTGAGGACTTTCACCACAACACCAATGGTCAGAGTGAATTGACGCCCATTCGTCCTAGTGCGAGTTCCTTAACGATTTTGGCATTGAAGTCCTCATTGCAACCAAGAAGAGAGATCGTCAGTGATCCAACATGGGGATGAAAAGAAGGCTGGAGAGGAGTTGGAAGACGGACTTGTCATGTTAGATTTTTCTTTTGATGAATTTTGTTCATTCATGGGTATAGATAGTGCTCTGTTGGAAGGTATGGAAGGCGGCATATTTGTGAACTAAAGGGTGATTTGAAGTACTATGAATAGTGATATCACTGTATGTATCTTTTCTATAAATGGAGAAATCATGTTTTTTGTTTATCAATGAGATGGAGAGATCAAGAATATTTATCTTATCTCCACCAAACTCAAGGGTGAATTTAATAAAAGGATCTATTCTATTGATTATTTCCCGAAAAGAATTTAATTGTCTTTCAGTTCCTGTCCATAGGATTATGATATGGTCTTCGTATCTATACCAATATAAAAGGTTGTTTGATTTACATTTTTAACAAATTTGTTTTTTGAGATAATCCATATAAATATCCACGAGCAAAGGAGACAATGGCGAACCCATGGCCACCCCTGGATGAGTATAATATTTTTCCTCAACTAGAAAATAATTCTGATCCATAAAAACATACATCAAACTACACAATTCATCTTTTTAAAAGATATTGAGATTAGACTGGTGAATCAGCCCATTAACCACATTTTTGCGGCTAGGTAAGTACATACATCGATATTATTGAATAGACTGACCACATCAAAAGAAGGTACTTGAATGTCCCTAATTTTAGAAACCAAATCATATGAATTTTGAACAGCATTTTGTGGCTGAAAGTTAATTTTATTTCTAAACAAAGTATTGAGTTTTTTTTTTTAGCTAATTTGTAGGCTGGAGCAGCAATATAAGACACAACAGGTCTCATTGGTGCTCCTACTTTATGAATTTTCAGAAGGCAAGATAATTTAGGTGCATGAGGATTCATTTCTACAAAGCTTGGTTTGCACATATGTTTAAGACTGTTTTCTGAATTGTTTACTACTTTACAGACTATGCTTTGATATTTGGAAGTTGGATCTGATGGGAGGGCTGAGAAATTATTATCTGTTAAGAATTTTAGAGTTTTTTCAATATAATTTTGCTTAGTTAAAATAACTGTGGTATTACCTTTATCTGCTTTGAGAGCTACAATCTTCTTTTCGATGAACTTCCTCTTCAAGTCGGCTGCGAGTCGTTCTCCCAATTGAGGTATGCCCATGGCATACTTTGCATCTTTATTCATACAAATATTCAGGAAAGTGGTTCCTGGTGATCACGGTGGTTACTTTCAATTAAGTAACCTCACTTCAGGAGAAGTTATAAAAATGTAAATCTGCGTTCAGCAGATTTGATATACCTACCTCTCATTGTTCATTTGTGTTGAAGATTCTAATCCAGTGGGTTTTCACCCGACTTATTAATTTTGTTGTTTAGAGACCAAATTGTTTATTACTCTCATGTGTCTCTGAATAAAATTATTATTCCGTGTTCTGAAAATCTCAACTCCGTGTTCTTAATACTCTTAATTTAATTTCAACACTGCTGCGACTTTCTATCTCTGCATATTATATTCAATTGGTTATGTGGCCAGCGTGCGTTGTTGGATTGAAAAGAGAATTATTGAAGTAGTTGAGATTAGGTACGCTATTTTTCAAAATTTTGTACCATGGCTGATGGTGACAGAATTCCTCCTCCTATTCTACCTGGCTCAAGTGGACTACAGCAAGCTCCTACGTTACCGGTATCCAGATCCAGCGGAGGTTTGCCAGCTGCTGATAGACTTCGAGGTATCGAAAATTACAATGATTGGAAATTTTCGATGAAAATGTGCCTCATCCATGATCAACTCTGGAACTGTGTTGATGGTGTCGAAGTAGATCCTATTAGGGACCAAATTGCCCTTTCGAAAATTTGTCTTAGTGTTTTACCCTGTACTTTTGCTCATTTAAGAAATGCAAATTCAGCAAAAGAGGCTTGGCAAAATTTGGCGAAGGCTTATGAGGACAAAGGTTTATGTAGAAGACTTGGATTATTGAGAAGTTTATTCAACATGAAATTGGACCATTTTCAATCTATGGAACACTATGTGACCGAAATCATATCAGTTGCTCAAAAATTGGCTGATATAAATGCTCCAATTGATGATGAATTTGTTGGTGTAATCATGCTTAGTGGTCTACCTTCACATTATGACCCAATGCTCATGGCCATTGAAAATTCTAATGTTAAAATAACTTCACAGCCAAAAGATTAAATTACTTCAGGAAGATTAAAAAAAGTCTGAATCAAATTCTTCTGAAAGTGCTTTGACTAGCAAGGATTCTAAAAATTCATTCGAATATAAGAAAGTTATAGGATGTCATCACTGCCACAAAGAAGGTCACATTAGGCCAAAATGTCCTGATTTGAAATGACGGCCTTCGAATATTAATCATCGAGCTAATGTTTCAAATAATAATGTTTCATTATTTGCAGCAGCTCTAGGTACTTCGCCATATTTCAATGGTTCTGACTGGTTCGTTGATTCAGGAGCCACTTCTCACATGACTATGAGAAATAATTGGCTGAATTCATTGAAAGAATGTGATACTTAGTGTAGCCAATAACGAAAAACTGAAGTGCAATAATACTGGGAATGTTGATGGAAATAATAGAAAAACTATTATGTACTGATGTCATGTACGTTCCGGGTCTAGCCTCAAATCTATTATCAGTTAGCAAACTTGTGGAAAGAGGTTTGACTGTAGTTTTTGATGCTGATGGTTGCAAAATGTTCAGAAAATGTACTATCCAAGGAGTAGCTGATGTTACTGCTTCAAATGTTGGAGGCGTTTATCGTCTGAATTTGGATAAAAATTCAATGAATGCGACTCATCAATGATCCTCAGCTCTAATCACGTCACACGAATTATGGCATAAGAGATTAGGACATTTAAACCGTAAAGGGATGAAAACTTTGCAAAATCTTGTAACAGGGATAAAATTGACTGCATCAACTGAAAAATTGCCTTGTGTTCGGTGTTTAGAAGGAAAACAAACTAGAAAGCCTTTCAATGAAAAGATCAAGGGGACTAGAGCCACAGAAGTGTTAGAACTTGTTCATTCCGACATTGCTGGCACAGTGAGTGAAACTACTTGGGGTGGTGCTAGGTACCTGATGATTCTGGTCGATGACTATACCAGAAAAACCTTGGGAATTTTGTTGAAATCGAAGGATCAAGCCTTTAATGAGTTCAAGGCATTCAAGGCAGCAGTTGAGAAAGAGACTGGTAAAGCTATCAAGAAACTGAGAACTGATAATGGTACTGAGTATACCAACAAAGCTTTTCAAGAATACCTAAAATCTGAAGGAATCAGACACCAGACTACTGTTCCGTACACTCCCGAACAAAATGGAGTTGCTGAGAGGACAATAAGAACTATAACTGAGAATGCTAGAAGTATGTTGCTTGATTCAGGACTTCCTCGTAAATTTTGGGGTGAAGCTGTGAATACAGCCATATATTTGAAGAATCGTTCCCCAACGTCTGCGGTTGATGATATGGTTCCTGAAGAAGCTTGGAGTGGGCGAAACCCAGATTTGACTAATTTGAGAGTATTTGGATGTAGAGCATTCATGCATGTTCCTGATCAGATGAGAACAAAATGGGATGCAAAATCCAAAGAATTGATTTTCATTGGATATTGTGAAAATACCAAGGGCTATCGATTATTCGACAGGAATTATCCTGGGAAAGTTGTAAAAGCTAGGGATGTTGAATTTCTTGAAAGTGAATATAAGAATACAACTTCTGAAGAAAATGATGATGTGGTCAATCACGAATCGCCAAATGCTGTTTATTATCCTTGCGATAATGTTATGAGAAATGACCAAACAACCCTAGAACGCCAGATGATAAGTGTAGAAAATGTTGATTATGAAATTGTGAGAGATTCAATTAAGGGAGAGTTATCTCAATCAGATAGTGTTGGTATCAATATAACTCAGGAAGAACGAAGATATCCACAACGTGAGAGGAGAGCACCTGAACGCTTCGAGAATTTGGTTTTTTATTCGTTAATGGAGACTGGAGATGGTTGCGGACATCATGACCAAATAACTTGAATCGAGGAAGCGCAGACGGTGTGTTGAAGGACTGAGTTTGAAGAATCAGCAATGTGGAGGAAGCATGCGGCCCGTGTATCTGCGGAGGTACTGGAGAAGACTGGGGATGAGCCCTCTCCAGGAGTTTGTGGATTACTGGGAACCACTGTTCCCAGTGCTCCCAGTCACGATCCTGGAGAGCCAGTAGTTCCCCCCAGCCACTGCCAGGGATTCCTCGAGCGGCGTCATGTGTGTGCCGGTGCTTTACAACGAGGCACATAAGTGCCGTCGTGACACGATACGGTTGCCAAGCAAGTAGCAGTTGCATTAACATCTAGTGGGATATGGAGAGGGAGAGACTCTACCATATGCCGAGTGACCAGGGCAAGAAGCCAGATATTGTTGCCATTAAGCCTGATGGGTCTGCCATTATCCTGGATGTCCAGGTTGTCAATGGCAGCATGGACATGGAGCAGACCTGGCTGGCTAAGAAAAGCGAATACGATAGACAAGATTTGAGGCAAGCAATATCTGAGCTAAAAGGAGTGGCAGCAAGCAACATCAGGGTCATGGCCGCGACCGTGTCATGGCGAGGGGTATGGTGTGGTAAAAGTGACACGGAGCTGCTTGAGTTGGGCATCTCAGCAGGTGTGCTCCGTGGTATGACCACACGCGTCCTTCTTGGCTCATATTTGAACTGGTGGTCGTTTTATTAGGGCACTTCCTTTCATCCCTCTCTCCCTCCCCCACCCTCTTCAGCATCCCTTCCCCCGGATCGGATGCTGGCGTCGGGTAATCCTGGGCGTCCTCCCAATTATCAGTTTATTTATTTAGTTATTTTTCAATGGCGTGCCCCCTCCGTCTTTAAGGGGAGTTTATTATTATTATTTTTTTTTAATGTCTGTACGTATGTGATGATCACGATTGCGGCCCCTACGAAAATGATAAAAAGAATTCCGATTTCGAGGATTGGTTTCTACATGTCTGAGGATGACACCCTACGAATTTCAGCCCTCTAGGTCAATTATGAGGGGGAGAAAATATGCCAAATATGTGAAAAAACCTCGTTTTTAGCACATTTTTTAACTTTTCTCTAAAATTGCTCGAACGATTTTGATGAAATTCACAGGACTTACTTTTCTAACAAGTAGAAACAAGTTCCAATACCCCTCATCTCCACAAAATCAGATCGAGGGCCGAAATCAGCGTTAAAACCACTATAAGAAAGACATTTTTTCCTATTCTGCCCAAATTACTCTAACGATTTTGATTAAATTCACTGGGTTTACTCTTCAAGATATTAAAAACATGTTCCAATACCCCTAATATCTACAAAAATATCCTAAAGGCCGAAATGAGCGTTAAAATTGACGAAAATCGCCGCTCTTCCAACATTTCTCCCTGTGCGACGTAACAACCCCAATTTATCATCATGAAAATCATATTATACAACAACGCGCCGCGTAGAAATAGGCGTTGCCAACAGTAGCTTTCACACTGGGTCTGTATCGACATTGGCTAGTGCCTAGCTTGTGCCCGCTTGCCAAAATCCATTTCACGACTGACTGCCCTTGGGCCCCGTGAGAATGCTGCTGCTGTGGCGAAGCCTATTTCGTAGCGTGAAGTCTTGTCGTCGAACAAGGGCTCGAGCTATGTTACACAGACGGGGGGTGCAGGGGGCAGAGCCCCCCTGGCTCGCGCAGCGAGGACAGCCACGGGCATAGCTGACTCGTGTCAAACAAGGGCTATACGAGCTAAGTGAGCTACTCATGCCAAAGGAACCTAATCATAGCATTCCCTTGCTATCGTTATTCCCCCCTCTTTTCTAACCTAGGTTAAACGAGCTGCTCATGTCAAACATAAGTACCTACCTATAGGTGGTAAATAGGTACATAATAAAATAAAGCAATGCTTCCGCAATCTTGGAAGACTTAGAAGATAATCCGAAATTGTTGTTTTATGATCCGATCAGTGTTTGATATCTAATATAGAACCACATCAAGTTCAATACTAAATAAATGTAAAACATCGATGATGCATGTTTCTCCGATACTTATGGCGCCACACCAAGTTTAATGCTTGATCAATTTAAAATATCGTTGATGTATGTTTGCGCGAGGTTTATGGCGCCTCACCAAGTTCTATACTCGGTCAATTTAAAATTACGTTGATGCACCTATCCGATATTAGAGCAATTAGTTTAGACTGTTAGTAGCCACACATACTCACACCCAGGTTAGCACCAACGACTCAAAGACTACACCGCCACAAGGGGGACCTGGGACAAGGAATTGACCACAGACAGACACGTAACCAAAATTGTACAGGAAGCTCTGAAACGTAAAAAGCAAGTGAAAATTTCGATTTTGGAGGACAATTTTTTTTTTTTTTTTTCACAGATACATAGCCTCCTACCTTCCATAGTGAGGAAGCAAAAAAATTTATGTGTAGGGAATTTTGTCTGCTTTTGCATAGAAAGGTTTTGACATAAAAACGCTTTCTTTGTAAGATATAAGCCAAAAACTGAATGTGTCAAAACTAATTTGCCACTTTTGAGCAAAAGTGCCAAATTAAACATCTTCTGGGCAGGATTTTGGCCACACCCTCAGATTCGTGTTCAGCTACAGAAAAAAACATAAAAATAGAAAGTAGAAGAGGAAATTTTGATATTTCCGAAGTCAAAAAATTGTAGCATTCTTGGCGCGCTCTAGCGGCGAAACTTTTGGGTGTACAAAAAACCGTTACGTATGGAAAATGTAGGAAATGTTGTCCACTTTAATTTTGTATAGAGTTGTCTTGTCGAAAATACGCTTCCTTCTCTAAGATATATGCCAAAAACTGAAAAAAGTGCCAAAATTAGAGCAAAAAAATGTAAGAAAAACAAAGTTCAGACATTTTAAGATTTTTTTTAGATTTTTACGTCGATCCTAGGTTGAGATATCGTCTAGAATGACACACGAACACTTATTAATACTAATTAATAAAGAACACTTATTATATATATCAAATTTTGAACATTTAGAGTCTAAAATCGCTTTAAAAAAAAACGTATTTTTGAGGGTTTTTCGTGAAAAATTACCGTAACATAATATGGTATATTCGGAATCAGCGTGAAATTTCCTATAAGAATCACCCACCAAATCAGTTTTGTTTTATTCTTCGGAAATTCGCTCTTCAACTCATGCTGCATGATTGGAATGTTTTAACCGATTAGATTGGCGGTTATTGTAGGAAATTTGACGCTGATTCCGAATATGCCATGTAACATATGTTAACGATTCTCGACGTTTAACCTTTTTCATATATTACATGTGGCATTCCAGACGATATCTGACCCTGGAATCTATCTGAAAAAATTTTAAAATGTCAATAATAACAAAAGAAAGGATGAGTTTGTTAGCCAGAATTTTTGGAGTAGGCACTATAAGGGGTGAAATTTTAAAAAATAAGGGTCATAACATTTTTTTATAAACGATAAACGTCGCGATAAAGTACACAAAAGTTGGAATTGCAAGGCGCAAAAGCAGAAGGTTGAGAACAAAAAAATGTGCCATTCATGCAGCATGAGTTGGTGAGCGAATTTTCAAAG
>JAEMON010000001.1:77335497-77345697 GCA_030264115.1 Lygus lineolaris | reverse complement strand
CCCCCCCCCCCCCCCCCCGTTGGTTTTATTGTTATTTTAATTTTCTCAAACCGGTATTAAAATTGTTGTTATTTTAATTATAATTAAACGTTAAATTTTAGTTGAGTAGGTAATTAAATCAACATTTTCCCACTCAAATTCAACATTTTCTCAATCAAATTTAACATTTTCTAAATCCACAGAAAAGGAAAATGTTGAATTTGAGTGGGAAAAAGTTTAATTTGAATGGGAAAAGCTATATATATAACACTTTTTTAAACTAAAAACTGAGTTTTAAGTGAGAAATATGGCCGGTTTGCGTAATCCAGCCGCAGCCGCGCTTCATCTCATTAGGCCGCTGAGTCTCCAGTCGCGCCGAGGAACTCGCGACTTGTGAGAACCTATGGAGGAGTCGTCTGGACGCGAGACGCAGTCGCAAGCCGCAGACAGGGCTCGGTTTATTAGCCTAACGACCGCAGAGAGACAATACTATAGGAAAGCCATCAACCAGAGAAATGCATACTTAGTTCATTTGAAAGACACGCAGAAGATGATACGGTAGAAGATACGTTGTTCAAGACCTGTACTTCGTTGAATACAATTTGGTTACTTGGAATAAAGTGGAATGTCCCCACGAAACTCATCTACTATATCCACCTAAAAAACCCGAGTAGATACACTTTTTCAGAGTTTGTTAACTCCAGAGTATGATTGGGCACCTAATGAATATCCATTTCAAGGAAAGGCATCAACCCCATAACTTTTTTTACATGTATCACTCTCCTGAGTATAATACTGGTACACGCAGGGTTGGAGAAAGGAATGTAGAACGGGGAGGGAAAAGTTGCAAGGATTTTAAATAACCAAAGTTTTTTATTTGCATATTAATTGAAAAGGCATAAGTTATTTTGATCATAGTTACTACGCTCTGCTTCCAAAAAGGATCGAGTTTCTTTAGATTACGAAGTCGCTTCTTTTTTCACCACGTGGTGATATGTTCTGTAAATTTCAATATTTTAGCCAAATTTCTTAATTTGTTTACCATTTACCACCATATAGGTACTTTGGAAAGGAATCGTCAGAAATATCTACTTGCTCATGATGTCGCCCGTTTTCCAACTGTATGGATGGCTCCTACAGTAGATAGGTAATAAAAATTTGATATAGGTACTTACCTGAATTCACAAATAAGTCTTACTTTGGGAATAACCCCTTTATAAGAGGTGAGGTGCTTGTTATTTTCGGAGTTTTCCATTTTTACTGGGACACCATGCATTTTTTTTTAACTCCCTCCCAAAATTTTCTGTTCAAGTTTAGGTACGTAGGGCCTGCACTACGAAAATCGTATTAAAAGAAATTCCGTCTGAAAGTCCGTTTGCTCGAATTCGATGAAATTTGGTATCCTAAATTTGGGGTCTAGTTGGCCTCCAAGCTAGGCGAAAAAAAGTTCCAGTCACGCAGCATGAGTTAATAAGCGAATTTTCGATTTGTGTACCATAATTTTTTCAGTTAATTTATGGCTCATTCCTATAGGACATTTTGTGTTGATCCCGAATATACCATATTTATGTTACCATGTTTTGGATGGTCATTTTCACCCAAAACCACAAAAAACAGCTGGGCTGAGGAAAGTAAAGTTTCATTCATGCAGCATGATTAGGTGAGCGAATTTTCATAGCAGCTGCTTCATAGCATGATTTCATGCTAGATTAACTATCCCATTACTGTCTCATGCCTTGACAAACTCAATTACAGTAATTCCGGTCAGCACTCAGAACTTTCGTTTGGGCATCACCAAACCTTTAACAAGATATTTATACGTAGGTACCTATCATTCAAGTTGAACAAATATTCAAGATTCAAGGATATAGATATCATAGGTGGTGTTGATGAGGGATATCATGGTCTCGTTAGTGGTGGTGATGAAGGACGGGGGGGGGGGGGGGGGGGGGGGGGGGGGGGGGGGGGGGGGGGGAGGATATTCAAGCCCCATCCCATTCTCTCTGCAGCCAGAGAAATATAAGGATAAAACCGTCTTCAAGTACGTATTTTTCCTACAAATACCTATAATATATATCCCTATAAGGCCAATCTTCGGTATACCACTTGGTGGTATACAAAATTTCATTAATTTTGGCCCATGTGTAAGCCTGTTACCCTAGGAGATTAAGAATGAGTTACCTGAAGGGTAGCCCACAATGGGAGCGTTACTAAAAATAGTTGAGTTTCCTAAGAGATACAGTTCCTACAAAAAACCTCAGCTTCAATGTAGTGACGGGTTCGGGGTAATGCAAATGAATACTAAATACTGAAATGATATATATTACAAAAGAGATTGATAATGCGTTTCCAATACTACAAGATAATATCTATATTATAGTTTTATATATACCTTATGGACTTTTCGTCCTAATAAATGACTTAGCGTTACCTGGAAAGAAAACAAGCGTTTCCACAGATATTGCATTGCCAGAAGGGCGCTTCCTTGTGTATCAATAGGAATTGTAACACGTTACTACTAAAGAATCAAAAGCCTGGGGGCGTTACCAATGGAAAAGTAATAAAGCAAGAAATGTGTTTCCTCAAAAGGAAGAATATAGTAATAACTTTGTTATTCACAATTGAAAAATAAGACTGGTAATTCCTAGACCCCACTGGATACAAACAATGTAAAAGAATGAAATACTATATCCCTGAGGGATCTCGTAATCACCTGACTAGAGGTGATGTGACACTTGGGGCAACGAGGGGGGACGTGTTCCTCCTATGGCATTAGGCAGATCCGAGGATGCGACTCTAGCAGCACTTACTAGGGGAATGGGAGGATTTTCAGTCTCTGTCTATTACAAGGGGAACGTTACTAGGGAAATGTTCTGGATCCAAAAAAGACGACGCTGTCACATCCAGCACTAGTCCGATAAATACACAAGTGGTAGGTAACGGCTGGTAACCTCTAGCTCCAATAAGTACTCCACGGTGACAACTGTACTTCTCAATGGAAAAAAGACGAATGACCAGGATGAAAGGGCTCGAGCTAGGGACCTAGACTGATCCCCACTCCATTCCGACGGTCCTCTCTGGGGGGTACTCAAGAGGGGTAAGAGCTTGGGTAGTGCCGTGCCTCGCTCACCAGGGGCGCTGGGGTGGTTCTGGCTTTCCAGCTGATGTTCCTCCTCCGGTGCCTCGCTACCAGGGGCGCTGGGTTGCACAGGGGGCCTGGGGACTTACACATGGTAACTAAGGAAAGTGCTGAGTATGGTGTACGGCTCGCAGCGGCGCCGATACGCAAAAAACTAAGCTTTGCTCGGTATTAATAGGACATTTTGCGCTGATTACGAATATACCCCATGTTCCTATACCTAGAATAGCTGATTAGCTGCAATAATTTGAAAAAACCTCGAAAATTCGGAACCGCTCAAATTGGTTTTCATGTAAAATACCGAGTGTGAAGACCTGAGACTTCTGCGTTGAATGAGACCAGATTCGACCAGATCGGTATCCATGATTTTTGGTGATTTTTCAATGTTTTACTTTTTCTTGACTTTTCAGCCATGAACACGGAAAAATTCGAGCAAACGGAAAATTTTTTAAATCACCAAAAATCATGGTTACTGATTTTGTTGAGCTGGCGTTGGTCTCATTCGACGCAGAAGTCTCGGGTCTTCAACTTGTCTTTTACATGAAAACCACTTTGAGCGGTTCCCATGGTCAAAAACGTGAATTTTCGAGGTTTTTTTTAAACTATCGTAGCTAATTAGCTAGTCTAGGTATAGGAACATGGGATATATTCTGAATCAGCGTATTCATAAATCTGGAATTAATACCGAGGGAAGCTTAGTTTTTTCCGGGGAATGACCATTTGGCACCTCTGTGCGGCGGACGGACGGATTTTTTAAATTCGATTTTTGGGTTCAGCGTATCTTGAAACGTAAAACATCAAATTTTGAGGGGGTTTAAAAAAAATTTCGTGCTCGATTCCGAAGGTTCATTATCGAAAATAATAAACCCAAAGTGGGTGCCCTATACTTCCCCAAAAAACCCATATTTTCCCCATTTGTTCAATCTGGCTGGAATGTTTTTCTCTTCGTATTTGTCAGGGGAACTTGTGTAATTTCAGGAACATTACGCCACACATGCATAAAGCGTGCACTATAAAACCGATCAAATGTTCATCACTCAATCTCAAGATTCTATCACTCCACTGTTTCACAATGATAAACTGTAAGTATCAGATTGTTACTAGCTGTGATTGATGGGATAAGTCTCTGTTACAATGAGATCTCAACCACATAAACACTCACTATAAAGAGCGCCGAAGAACGGAGCTCCTTAGTGGTCTCGTGAGTGGAAGAGAGGGGAGTGACGAGATGGTTCAGGGAAAAAGCATTGCCGGTCAAGAAAACACAAAAGGTAATTTATTGGAGAAGAAAAGAGGAGGAGGTCAAGATGTTTGCTCCAAGTAAACTGTAGGAGAGTTGGTGATTAAAGAGCGCAGAGAACACACTGTAGGTTTTGTTTACCCTTCAACACACTTTATTGCTCCACCTCCATGATTTTCTTTCTCTATTCCAACTCTCCATTGCAAAAAAGAGTTTGATACAAACCAATAACGGAGCTGATACCACTTGTTTGAGAGAAGAAAAAGTTTCCCATAGGAGATTGAAAAAGACAAGTAGAAGATATATCAGTCGAACCGATTGCAAGGGTAGTGAGATTAAAACTGCGTGAAGTACGGTAGCAAAGGTTAAAAAGTGCGACTATCTTGATAGTTGGCAAAAACATACATTGATACCTAGCATACTTCTCAAATAAAATAGTACCTTTCTTCTTCGTAAAACAGCACACATTGTTGTTAGTAACTATTTAAAGAGCAGTGAATTTGACTAAAATATGCCGTCTGACGACCAGTCGACATTTAATCATTTCCAGCTCCTCAAACAATACAAATTTATTTATTTTTGTCTTAATTTATTTAATTCCATAGAAATATTACTTACCGAAATCCGAAGTACAGAAAAATCAAATTACCAATACTATTTATTTTCAACAACTCATTTTACTATTCTTTCTCGATTTGGAATATATTCTTACAGTTACAGAATTTCTTGCTACCTATTTTAAAGAAATAAAAATCATTGTATTGCCTGGCTATAATATTGACCCATTTCTAAATCTTTATCTTCGATAGTTAATCCCTCGCAACTTTTCAATCTCTCACTGTTTAAAAAAATAATGTTAGTATTATAATGTTCTTCCTCCTTATTTATGAAAATCAAAAGTAAAAAAAAAAAATAAACTTATTTCTAATTGTTTTAAGGTTTTGTACATATAATATAAGACTTTGTTTCAACTCATTCCAAAACAAACAGTTGGGTCCAATTGGAGGGAAAAAATAAGATTAAGTTCACAACATAAAGTAAGATTACATTAGGTCAACTCTTCATTGACCTATTTTTCAATTTAATTTATGTACGAATTACGAAATAATCTTCAAAATCCTCTTTCAGGGTCGTTCATGATTCTTCTATGTCTACCTTTTAATGAACGAATGTTGCCTTAATTTCTAAAAATATTATTTCCGGTTATGCTCCATTTTTATTTTCGAGTCGCCCTATATGTTGATTGTGTTCGAGACCTTCAGGATTGTTGAGTCGTGAATCGCTTATGGCCATCCCCTCTAAGCTAGACAAGCATGTATCTAACCTAAGAATGTCTCGGAATGTTTCCACCATGGGTTCATCTTCACAAGTGAGGCCCGCCGATTCACTCCACTTTGGGTGAAATTTCCCTCATTTTAGTGAGAAATTTTTTCGATAGATAGCAGTACTATCGGGGGCAAAATTAATTTCCACTTTTCTCTGGAACGGGAAGACCGATTTCCATTCTGCGAAGCTTTGTGAATGGTATCACCAAACTTAGGTTTGTACATTCAGTTTGGATTTTTTAAAAATCGTCTTCCATGGTGCGCAACATTTTTTTGCTCAAATTTGAACATTTTTTGAAATGTCAGAATCCGAATCAGTTCCCAGATTCAAAATCGGATCAACAGATCGATTGGCCTATTCGAAAACGAATTACAATAGAGACAAAATTAATGAGATGGCGACTCATTACCTGCCTAGTGCACGATTGTCGCTTCTCTTTGCACCTGTCCCCAATATGCTCCAGCTTATGGTTACTCCTACCAAGTGTTTCTGAGCAGGAGAGAAGTCTTGATATTAATTTTCCTTGTACTGCTTCTTTGGAGAACTTTCTTGGCTAGAACAGATCACTCCACTCACCTTCATCCTAGTTTTTCCGTATATCACGGATCATACCTTAGCTCTTCCCTCGATAGATTGCGACTTTATAGGTATTATGACATACTGGTCTACCAACCTTAGGAAACATGAGCTTACCTAGTAAAGGGAAAATTGTCCTTGTCGATTCAAAAGGGAGAGAGAGAGAATTTCGCTTAGGTAGTAATAATAGGTTCCTACTACTAAAAAGGCAAAGTTCAATGAAGCATGAGTTTTAGCGAAGAACTGAACAACCAATCTAACTTGTTTTCATCGATTTTTAGTTTTTATGTGTTAAATAAATAATATTCTTATAGGAAATATATCTAATAGGATGCCTATGGAAACTAATTGCAAGAATATTGTCGTTATACTAAAAACTTGGTCAGATTGCAGCAATAGATTAATTTTCTCCAAAAATTCGCTCACAGTACAAATGTACGAAAACTTCTGTTACGCTGAACAACAATAGCTTCCCCTAACTATCGGGTAACTTGTACGAATTAAAAAAGACAGTACTCTGAGGATTTGTCTTGACCCTGGTCCACTGAATGGGGCAATCAGAAGGGAACATTATCAATTCCCTACTGTAGAAGAAATTTCTGCCAAATTGAAAAATGTGTTGTGTAGAGAATTGCGCTGGCTGTAGGTACAAGCTAAGGGGGGAAATGGACTGTAGATTTGAGAATAAATTGAAATTATGCAATTCAAAAAGAGGGGTTAACTGCTCTGTAAAACAAGTAGCCGCGGACGTCCACACTGGCCGGTGGGAATAGAAGAGGTGAGTGCAGGAGCTTTGACGTCGATTGTACACGTTTACGAGCAGAAAGGGGGGATGATAGGTACTTTAGGAAATTAGACAGCTGAGAACTACTTATAGGTATTACTTTGAACAGTAATTAAACTAAGAAAAATACGGTAGGTAAATGTGATGGCACAAAAGGAAGGGAGATGACGCGGGGTTCCGATAACGGGAGAAGACTGGCCCATTTTCATACTTGGCCCAGTAGGTGGCACCACCTGCTGGACAACACCTTTATTTAGTGCTTCATTCAAAGGCGCGTACACTAAGTATTTTAGCAAGTTGGATGCACAGTCTGTGTTCTGGAAGCTCACGACTGTGCACATTTCGGATGCCATCGGTTAGGTATTCATTTTTACGGGTTCCATTTGGGGTTCGAAATGCTCCTGAAATTTTTCATAGAACTGTTGCGTAAACGTTTGCGCACATTAAAATTGTGGACTCATACCAAGACAATGTTCTGGTTTGGGGAGAAACTAAAGAACAGTTGCACAGAAATTTGATACGTGTTTCGGAAACAGCTAAAAAGAAAAGCATCAAGTTCAATCAGTCCAAATGTGTTCTTAATGTTGAGAGTGTGAAATTTTTGGGACATAGATTTGGGCAATCATGGATATCTTGTGATGAAGATAGGATAAAAGTCATATTGGCTTTGAAACCTCCCTGCGATAGGAAATCACGTCAACGATTGTTAGGAATTTTTAACTATGTCTCGAAGTTTAAAAAAAACTTTTCAGACATTGCTGCTCCTCTGAGGAGTTATTGAAAAATGATATAGACTTTTCCTGGACTGATAGCCAGGAAAAAGCATTCGTCACATTGAAAAATGCTTTGGTAAATGCTCCAGTAATAGGATACTAAAATCCTGATGGGGACCTTACTCTAGGTGTCGACGCAAGCTCCCATGGCTTAGGTGTTGCCCTAATTCAGGATGGAAGGCCAATTAATTGCTTGTGCTTCCAGGGCCTTGACCGATTCACAACGTCGTTTACAAAGCATTGTTGGGAAATAATTCATCAAGCCACACTGGAAGATGGCACTCGGCATGCACTGCAACAATGTATCTCAAATGGGTGGCCAGAATACAGCGAGTTGGATCATAATTTAAAACCATTTTATGAATTAAGGCACTTCCTCACAGAGGTAAACGAAATATTGCTATACGGCGATCGAATCTTGATACCTAACAGTTAGAGACAGCGCATGGCCAGTAGAGCTGATATGAAATCATTCTGGCTAGGTATCAATCAAGACATGAAGAAGTTTGTACAGCCCTGTGAAACTTGTTTAAAGCACCAAAATAACAATTTCCAACTCGAGCTGACTCCGAAAGGTGTGCCCAACCTACCTTGAGAGGAGGTTGGTTGTGATGTGTGTGAAAATGTTTCTAAAATCCTTCGACTCTAATGAAGACGCTTACCTACTTGGCACATCTCTATCATAGAAATACTCCTAGGGGTAAAATCCATTCTCCAGCTTCTAATCTGATGGGTCGTTCACTGTGCACCAACATACCATGTTCAACCCATATCTTGGTCCCAAAAATTACTCATGATGCAGACAAACCCCTGTTAACCCTAGAACGGTACACTACGTAAGTTTTACGTGTGGGTGGGGAAGTTCTGCCTCCCCCGCCCCTCCTCATTGCCTGAGCGCACCTTACTATCACCAGTGCCCTGGGAAACCTGCTTAGTGCCTTAGTGAAGTGGCGCAATTAGTAGCATTAGATTACCGTTTGACCGTCAGTTTTCAAAGTTCAAAATCAACGGCCTTCAACACCTCCAGTCCTATGTTGATTTTTGGCAATGAGGAATGGACGTTCTTTTTTTTATTCTCTAAAATTGTAGGACGGAGAGCTTTGCAAAAAGGTGCAATATGATGGGTGGGAAATGAACGGAAGAGGGCGGAGAAGGGAAAGAAAAAAATCGTTCGACGTCACCTACGGGTACCGCGTGAAAGAGAGATACATACCACATGACCTCACTCGTTTTTCCTATCGCTTATTCTAGCCAAACTACTCGAATTCCGCAAAATTACAACCCATGTCCATCTCTCATTTTTTAAGAATTGTGTGTTCATGCTCGCGCATACGGTCCATACGTACAGTTTATTATAGTGATTGAACCTATTTCGGTAGCTGAAGCTATAGATGGAGAAACAGCTTTGGCTGATGAGAGAGATGACGGGGTGGAGCTGAACCCGATTGCACACTATGTCGGTTAGCTTTTTGATTTCGAAGTTCTCCACAAGGATGAATCTGATCATCAGGAGGGACATGAAGAGAACGTTCAAGAGGTAAATGGTGGGGAGGAACGTGAAGAGAACGTCCAAGAGGGGAATGGTGAGGAGGCACCGCCCCGGGGGGAAGAGGATAACCAAAACCCAGTTGAAGACGTCGATCAACTCATTGATGGCTAGTCTGATTCAAGGTTGTTATTCGAATGTTGGTGATCAACAATGAAAACCTTATACATAAATAAAGATTTGATAACAAATTGTAGAGATAGATTTAAAAGGTACGGGCGGGTGCTGCATTTACGGGCACCTCTTACATTTTTGTTTTGGTCGGTATTTTCGAAAGTTTCACATTTTTTTGCACACTACAACATTGCTGGAACCATTGCCATTAGGTGAAACAACACTTTGATTCACTACTATTTATCGTACAGTACACGTCATTACTAAGAAGGAACAAAATGTATCGCGATTCTTTTCATTGCCCCCCCCCCCCCCCCCCCCCCCCCCATCGAGTCGAGCCATTCTTTCCTGAGGGTTTGGTTGGTGTGATAATTTAAAAACAGTTGAATTATAAATAAAATGAATTCAAATGCACTTAGATAGTTATTATATGAGTAAAATAACTTTTTTTTTCAGAATCTGACATTTCAACAACTGGTGAAAGGAGTGTGGAGGTTCAAGCCAGAACGCTCAGCCCCAGCGTTGAAACCATTTTAAATGCATCAGGTGAGTTGTTTTGAAGTGTTCAACACCAACATAGGAAATCAGAGTTTCGAAAAACGTAATTGCTAGCACAAACTACGAAATACAATTACATTTCAACAATTGAAAATTCCCTGCAATAGAAATTACAAGTGGGAGTGAAATATGTTATTGTTAGATTAATTTACAAATTACAAAAGT
>JAEMON010000001.1:77237612-77249806 GCA_030264115.1 Lygus lineolaris | reverse complement strand
CATTGGTAAGAATGAATGTAATTTTCGTTGTAATTTCAGTTCCTGTGGAAATGTTTCATGAAGTGGTTCCCAAAATGGCCACCAAACTCAGTTCCTAATCAGAAGTGTTTCCCCTTCTTTTCAGAACATGAAATTGGCATGGCCTTTTTGAGTTATGACTTCCCTGTCTTTCCTTATATTGTTGGAGTGATTGCAGCAGCCTCTTAAACACAGAAACCTCATAGTGTTGGTATGTTATAGGTGTTATAAGTACCTACCTATATTTTTCTGGCTCATGACCTATAATGATTCATGTATAGCAAATTGAATGATTTTCTTCTTTGGCATTTTTATGTATTCACCCTAAGAGAATATGGTTTCATTTTTCTGTTTAGGGTTTTTTTCCCACCTGGTAATTTTTCTGCCTGGTTACTATTGACCTGACTCAAGTTTGAAAGTCCTCTCTATCCTCACACCTGGACAACCTACAACCATCACCCCTGATTGAGCCACGTAGTTTAAGAATAGTTTATAGGTATTTAGTTAAGTGGTTAAGCCTAGGTTTAGGGCACAATTAGTGGTGATCACCATAGGTTTTCCTAGGATAAAAACAAAGGATATTATGATACCCATTTCTATAGGTACCTACTTACCTGTAAGAGAAGCCCAAAGCCCATGATACCCGTTTACATAGGTACTACTCTTAGTTTTAGTAGTTACCTACCAAAACTAGGAAAGGTTCCCTTTTTTTCATTTTTCATTGCAATTTAGCATTGATCCCAGAACGGACTTACCTATATATTTTCATTAAATTTGAAATTGACAATTTACCATTTTATTTAAGAATTCCTTTTACCACAGATCAATCAAGTTTGAGGCACTATATTATTTAGGTACCTACTACAATGCGGGTCATTCGTCCGCTTCGACCCTGTAGTAGGTAGTTCCATGACTTTTTGAAATGTTAGAAAGCGGACTGGCGCCCATTAATCCTATTAATTCATGAACACGAAGACCCACCCCGTCTCCACTGTTTGCCTAGCCGAGAGTACAGGGCCTCGTTACATAGGTCTCTCCACCTTACAGAGATTAGGGTGTGACAGTTTGTTAGGTATATTTTCAATTTTGAAGCAATTGCAAAAGCTGAATTTCTTTCACAATTTCGCTAAAAATGGCAAAAAGTGTTCAAACGTGTTCAAACTCAAGGTTCCCGAATCTCTAAACTGGTGACCCCAACGTGATGTCAGTGAGGCGGTATGTGATACACACTTGCTCCTGGCTCCTAGGCCCAGTGCTGCGTCTGCCATGATCAGACAGACGTGGGCCAGGGGACACCAGGCTATGCTGACCATAGTCTCAGGAGTAAAGGCAGAGGACTCCTGTCCTCTTTGGTGAGCCTCATACTTTCTCACTGGTACCCGTCAAAATCAGAGAATCCTGAGAAGGCGAGTCCTGTGGTGGACACATTCCCGAATACTCCACGTGACCAAATTTGATATTATAGTATTGTCACATTAAGTTAAACTTTAGGCAAATAAATTTCAACCCTTGACAGATAAATTTAAACTTTTGACAAATCGATTTCAACTTTGGACAAGTAAATTTCAACTTCAGCGATTCCACTCGTATTAAAGATTTCAGCGAAGCGTTACAACGACCTTCAAGTAGTAATCGTCGTTATGAAGACCGATTGAATCAATACAAGTGATTCAGATTCCACTTCTGCACCTCCTGCCATACGCAGGGCATTACCAAGAGGCAAGTACGATAGTGTTTCCTTTGAAAATAAAAATGTATTAATCAAGCTCTACGAGGAAGGGTTCTCAGTAAAGGATGCGTTCAGGATGTTTCAGCAAAATTGGTCGAGTTGTTGTGTAACTACCCACCAAGACTAGACACCAATTTCTTGCATGAAGACATAGCTTCCTATGTGAAAAACTTTAAAACTTTACTACGCTTCAAAAAAAAAAAAAAAAAAAACCCTGGAAACTGGCAAATCTCACAAAAACGACTCCATCCAATATTCTTTCCAATGGTATTTAATCAGTATTAATAATACGTACCTAGCTGTTTTATTTGGTCTATTATTTCGGAGCTAGTGCTGAACAACACGGTATTAGAGAAGGAAGCGAAGGGGACTGCCATCGCGAAAAATGAACTAACAATAAATTAGGGCATCATCTAAGGCAGGTGTTTCATTAGGTATTGAAACAAGTGTGAACAGGTATGAAGGTATGTTTACCCGGCAAGTTCAAGAGCCGAAAAACAATATGACATGCATCAAGTCCCCTTCGCTTACTTCACTAATACCGTGACACACACACACACACACACACACACACACACACACACACACACACACACACATACACACACACACACACACACACACACACACACACACACACCTATATATATATACCTATAAGAACTACGAATGGATCGGAAATTTGCTTTTTTTAATTCTTCAGCACAAAACTCAAGTTAAGCCAGAAAAAAACTGGAATGTGACTCGTTTAACTTCCTTATAATTTATAAGCTTGAGATCTTTCATTTTTTTGGAAAACTAAAAATAACGGCAAATCCCATTCCGATTGGGCACATTCAACATTACCAACTGGTATTCTAAGAATTTTTTTATTCAAAGACTCAATTATTTGGAGACTTCGAAAGCACGCAGATACAATGGAATAAACGTCACATAAAAAGTTGGCCTCTTTAAGCAATACGATGTTTCTCCACCAGAAAATAACTGAAAAGAAAACGGGAATAGAGCCGAAAAGGGAGCGAAAGAGAGAAGGCGATAGAGACCGTCTCTTATGCAAAGTATAAATCACGGTGGAAGAAAATAGCTTGGATTAGGGGACTGGAAGGTGGTCTACCTGCCGTAAACCTGGATAGACTCCTTCCTCTCTTTGCTCTCTCAGCTCACTGATACCCTCAATTCTCAACAAAACAAAGTAGATGTTGGTGGGTGTGTGTGGATGTGTGGACGTGTGCTTTCCATCAGTTCGTGCTGAATTATCGTCATTATACTCGTATTTTCACCTACGGATTAAGATACCAATAAGGGCCTCCAGGAACATTAAATTGTAATAATGGATAATAGAATGGATTTATCAGCGGAGTTATATCTATCCATTATAACCGCCTTCCACTATAAACCACCCAATGTAAACTCCTTGCTATTACCATAGATTTTTGTCAATAAAGGAAATATCAAAATTAATTACAAAAAAAAGGCAAAGTTGGAAACAATTCAGGTTCATGTACCTGAAGTACCTATCTATCCTCAATACGATTGTGTAATTATTTTTGAGTTGGCAGAAATCCGGCCATCATGGGCTCTCAGTTTTTTTAGAAATTAGTTTTGCACATAAGCAGTGGATTACCTTGTTGCGAAAAACTTGAAATTCATAGAGGATAATATTTGGGATAACCCGCACAATCTCTCAAAATATTTCAGGAAAATCGAATGAAATTGCAGGGGTAATGCGTGTTGCAAGGATTTCATTTCGATTGTGCATGCGCAGTATCTACTACTGATCAGAAAGTGATGAAATTCATCAGAGACCATCTATAGCTCAGCTCCCACAATGTCTGAGCATTTCAACGAAATACGATACAAAGTGTGGAAGTCGATGGATTCGCAGTCACTCAAATAGTCCGACAAAAACGGACCGAATTTTTTCAGGAAGGTCTAAAACATAAAATGCGACAGCAAATTTTGATTTTGGATGAAAAAACTTGATCAGATCCATAAAGTTATGGACGGAAAGCTCCAAAAGCGTGTGACCACCCTTCCACATTGTAGATTCGAAAGAAACAATTAATTGAAAATGCGCTGAAATCATTAATACGAATGAAATTGCTGAAGTTTAAATTTACTTGTCTAAAGTTGAAATTTATTTGTCGAAAGATGAAATCAATTTGTCAAAAGTTGAAAAAAATCAAAAACATTCAAAAGTCAAAAATTTGTCTGTTGATTGTTGAAATATATTTTTCAACAGTTGAAATATATTTGCCGAAAGTTTAACTTGATGTCAACACCCTATTTTCCCCATGACGCAGAAAGGTATAATATTGACTCATAGCATTCGCAATCTGAATTCAACCTTTCACAAAATCAATGGGGAATTTTACCAATTTCTTTCATTATCTCAAAGGAGAGATCTCATTGAGAGCATTCCAAAAATGTGCAATATGTGGGGTGTACAGATAGTGAAAATGGGAGAAAACGGGGGGGGGGGGGTTCAAATGTGAGGCCATGACGTCATCCCACCCCGCTCCCATACGGCGATGACGTCACACGTACTTTCGCTTAACAAAGTCAAACGCTACGGAAATCCGAGGTGAGGCCCAGTGTGGGTTTTTGAAAGTACTGAATCCGATTTCGTGGTCAAAAATACGACCGAAAATCGACGCGAATTCCCCGTTAAACTTTGGGGGTTTCAACCTTGGGGGATTAAACCTTGGGTCACGCTATATAAAGTATGACAAAATATGCCTTTCTCAAAGTATCTATCTTCTATCCTGCCAACCCAAGCAAGAAAGGCGTAGCTCGGATTTTGGAAGTTTTTGGACTTTTGCATATTCATTGAACCTTTAGAGGCTTCTGCACTTGATATTACCTCGTGCATGAACATTGGTACTGGAAGGTACCTACAGAAAAACGCTAGTGTAAAAGGGCGTATCTCTGAATTCCCTAGAAATCCTTAGGCAGTTGAGCGTATACGATTTTCCTGAGCAAAAAAGGCGAATATCATGAGGGTCTTCTCTCTCTCCTAAGCAAAAACGATCATCTCCCGAGATACGAATTTTCAGCTAAGCAAAAAGTCGATGTGAAGAAAGAAGTGAGAAATGTCAAAATCGAAAAATGCTGCAAGTCAAAATTCCAATTTTCCAAGATGCGATCTTCTTACTTTTGACGACAGTACCTATCTCCTGTAATACTATTACGTTCCAGTCTGTCTGTTTGTTTTCCTCGTCAATCACACTCGAAAGCTCTCAACGATTTCGATGAAGTTTCTTCCAGAACGATGGGAAACTTCCCTGCCAGGTTGTAGGCTACAGTAGTCTGGATGCTGTACGACCTCTTCCTTCGTGAAATTGGCATTCCTTGATTGAGTAAACACGTTCATAAATTGGAAAAGTTCGGCAAATTGCTCAACTTTTCAGAGCACATTCGGTCGTGTGGAATACGGTGGACGGAACTTACTGAGACAAATTCAAAGACATCAGGATACAAATTTCTGTGAGTTGAGCCGTTCAGATTTCACCATTGGGTAATATCTTAAAATTGATAATTAAAAATATCATAATAATCAAAAAACAGAAGTATTTTTCCAGTCGATTGTCAAGAACATCGAATGATCGTTACGTAACGTTAGCATTTGTGGATGAAAACTTAGGGTGAAGCTTTGGTTGAACGGATTTTGACGTGGTTCTTTGGTCCTATTACTACTCGTATTATGTCTACCTTCCTGTGTAGGGTCCAGGCGTTTGAGAGGCCTCAACAGGAGCTGATCAAATCACAGTTTATATTGGTTTAAATGTGAACTTTCTTTATTTAATTTTTTTAATTTTGAGGGCGTATTTTTCCCCCAAAATTAACATGTTTGTGAACGTTGATTCACATGGAGAAACTGAAAGAGAGTCTCTTTCAGTTTTTTTCGAAAATTCGCTAGCGAAAATTCTCTATTCCCCTTATTCCAACCATTGCTTACGGGCTTGCGGGCGGAGTTGGCACCCTGAAAATCTGGAGATGATATCCCCAAAAGGTAAGAAACACATATTTGCAGCCAGCAACCCTGGATAAAATATATGAAAAATCCGAGTTTTGAGCGCTTTTTGACGATCCTGGACCACTGTGGGCTGGTGTGTAGTTTCCCCGCGTGTTTCCCTATAGTCTCTTGGGGTCTTTTCTCGTCGTTTCGGAGGGTCTTTATTTTCGTAGTAATTATTTATTTCTTGTTTGTAGAATTTTTCTTGTTTTAGTTTTCTTGTTTCTTATTCATCCTTGATGTTTTTGCTGCTGTCCCGTAGAATTTATTTTCTTCTCTCCGTCGATTCTGTGGGGTCCGTGTTGCCGTTCTTTTACCCGCTGTCTCGTCACTCGTGGCCGCGGGTAATTTTTTTCGTTTGTAGCTTTGTGTGTGATTCTGTATTTTCTGTATTTTTCCTTTTAGCGAATTTTTGAAGAAAATGAAGCTATTGCAATGGCTTCAAAATTTTTGTAATGCAAATTTTTGACAATTTTCTTCATGGAAATCCGTTTCAGACCATTCTAAAACGATTACTGAAATTTAACACTTTTATATAGATACACATATGTGTGTCACTCCAGACGATATCTGCCCGAAGGCTCGAGATAAAAAATCAAAGAAAATTTAAAATGTCAATAATATCAAAAGTAAGGATGAGTACGTTGGCCAGAATTTTTGGAGTACTCCAAGGGGTCAAATTTTGAACATCTAGTTTCAAAAATCGCTAAAAAACGTGTTTTTCGAGGTTATTGGTGTGAAATACCATCCTAAACATAGGAACATATGGTAGGTATATTCGGAATCAGCGTGAAATTTCCTATAAGAATCACCCACAAAAAAAAAATCGGTTAAAATTATTCTTTGAAAATTCGCTCACCAACTCATGCTGCATGAGTGGAACTCTTTTCTTTCTTCTGCCCTCTTTTGGTGTATATCTTCTTGTTCGTAGGATTTTATGAAGTGCTCTTTTTGTTTGTGGTTATTTATTAATAAATACGCCACAATTAGCTTTCCAAGCGTTTTGAGCCAATCGAAATGAAAAAAATATCGAACTGTTAGGTAAGTTAGTTGGATAAATATGACCTACATTGCAGCTTTACGTAGGTACCTGCCCAATATGCTGTGTTTTAGCAATGACAACATGTTTGGGTTGAAAATATAAATTGCCAAATCCAACCGATAAAAATTTTGTTCGGCATCGATATACACCCGGACATACCAATGATGGAAGTATTTGCCACTCCGTTGGCATAGATTTCACGAGCAGCACTTTCAACACGTCAGTTATGTTCCCCGGAGTACTTTCCCGTCCGGAGCGGACGTGCACGTGAAATACGACTGGTTATAATTTAAGAGGGGAGGGGGAACAAAACTGTTAACAAACGCTTGATAAAACAAAGAGGCAGGGTTCGTGAGGAGGACAAAAGCAAGGGAAGTCCGCTCGGGTGGAATCGAAATAGTTGAAGGGGGGCAGTAGAACAGGGAATGGGGCAGTGGAACAGGGCAGATCTATATATGAAGGGGAACATGTCCTCTTGGAGGCGGCTTTGTTCGGGATCACCGTCCCTCTGCGACGTAATAATGAGCGGTGCTCGAACCCCTTTTCCAGCTGATCCCGCTCATCAGCCTTTGTGAATTTCGTTCCGAAAGGACACTCAAACCAAAATACAATAAAACCAAAATTTTGAAATAGGCAAGTCTAGAAAAGATGGTGAGGTGGACCGAAGGTGTTCCCAATTCTGAATGAATGAATGAAAAAGCGTTTATTGACCATTACGAAACAAAAGAAACAAAAGAAACAAAACACAAGATAATAGGTAAATTATCCACCAATGAATCACAATAATATTCAACTTACATCAGTACAGATAACTAATCCATGCAGACTCGTTTTATAGCGAATTTTCGAAGAAAATGAAGCTATTACAATGGCTTCAACATTTTTTAATGATAATTTTCTTCATGGAAATCCGTTTCAGACCATTTCTAAAACGATTCCTGAAAATTAACACTTTTTTATATGTACATTTATATATATATATTTCGTCGCTTAAGAAGCAACACGCCCTATGAACCAAATCCCAATTTTTCAGGAGGAGGAAAAAACTGAATTCAGTTTTTGATCAATTGTTCCTTTGTTTCCCGTTATTCAGTCACTTCTTGCCTTCCGGTTGTCGTCAATACTTAAAAATAGTATTAATTAAAGGAAATAGGAAATTTTGGTTGATATGGGGTGTTGTCCGAATAGATAATTGGGGTATTGAGGTCGATGGGGGTGTTATGTTTTTCGAGTATTTCTCGATTTTTTTGTCTAGTTGAAGTAATTTTGAGCTAACCAGTCGATGCAGCGTAAGAAATCGAATAAGAATCAGTCAAAACCTCATTTTCGTGAAAATGGTTGATAGGGCGTGTTGCTTCTTAAGCGACGATTTATATGTTTATATATGTGTCATTCCAGACGATATCTGCCCGAGGGATCGAGATAAAAAATCCCAAAAAAATTTAAAATGTCAATAATACCAAAAGTAAGGATGATTTTGTTGGCCAGAATTGTTGGAGTACTCTAAGGTGTCAAATTTTGAAAATTTAGTTTCAAAAATCGCTAAAAACTTGTTTTTTGAGGTTTTTGGTGTGAGATACCATCCTAAACATAGGAACATATGGTATATTCGGAATCAGCGTGAAATTTCCTATAAGAATCACCCACGAAGTTATTCTTTGAAAATTCGCTCACCAACTCATGCTGCATGAATGGAACTTTTTCTACAATAATTTTCATTCGTTCATACCAATATATTAATTATTATTAGTCTATTAAATTATCTTAATTATTATTTATATTTATTATTATGACTTGTATAATATCCAACCATTTATGTAGGTACCATTATTCTAACGTGTGGCCAACGCTAATAATACTGCTGATCATTAGATCGTCGCAGGGGGTCGTCATTTGCTTTAATTTGCACATTGTTCAGTACAGTATGATTTCAAGTTTCCTTTGATCCTGCATCCTGTTTTCCCCATTTCTGTCCTTCCTACTACTTTCCCCACAGACCATCATTTTCATGGATCATAGTTTAATTCCTCCACCAGAAATTTTCGGATTTACTTCACAAGATCGTCGCGTGAAATTTCCTCCGTCTTCCCATCCAATATCTTAATCAATTCTGTTCGTGTGAGGGTTGCTTCCTTCAAATAGTTGGCCCTAAATTCGTTAAGGACAGGACAGACTGCCATGAAATGGTATACTGTCTCTTCCTCTTGCCGATTGCTCATTGAGCATATATGTTGGACAGTCCCTCCTTCCACCACTTGTAGTTGACCTGAATCATCTGTGCCCTCGCCCTGAAGGTCGGTCGTATGTATCTTGGCTAGGTCTCGCATTTTTAAATAGGCTCTTCCTCCCAATTCTGATAAAATTCCTATAAAACGCGCCGTCCGCTCTCTAGATCTGTTGTATCGATTCCCAAGGTTTCCCACCCGTTTTTCGGCTTCAAAGAAAAATTCCGATTTTAGGGCAAAGTTTTTGTCTGTTACCTGCCATAGAATCAAAGTATGCATTCAGGTTAGTATTTTTCCACGGATTACAAGAGTTGAACGCTGTTGTTATGCATGTAAGATACGAGTTCTATGTCACTAGGGAGGTGAATTGACGGCTTGGGGGCCAAGATGGCTTGCTGGTCCGCCTCTGCCATGAAAACAGGTAAGGACACAATGGCAATCAGGACACACGGACATCCATTCTATTGTCAAACAAAGCTCACACCTCAAGCTCAGGGATTAGTGGTGTGGAATCCTAAATAATGACCAAAACAAGAAAAATTTTATTAAATACAGGAAACACTGACTGGGCAGTCTATCGAATCTAACATTACAGTGACGATTAATAAACTCGGACGAGAACTTGATAATTTTGTTGCACATTGACTGGTCCGTTTCATTCGGGGAATGTTGGGTGAGATGGACCGCCAAGCATTTTGAATGTTACTATCAATTTTGATTGTGAGTTATTTGAAGACGATTTGGCTGTTACTTATTAGGTTTGTTCCTACAAACTTTTCGGAGCTTCCCTCAGAGCTGCTCCAGAGTTGAGAAGCGCCAACACAGTGAGAGCCACGAAGTTACAATTCTCGGAGTCTTGTCGGAACGCTTTTGTGAGCTGGAAAACCCGTTAAGACACGTTAATACCTTGTGAAGATTCCGAAAAATTCATAATCAAAATACCTACTCTTCCCAATTACAATGGGGAATTCACCTCGATTGTTGTCTTATTTTGAGTACGAAATCGGATTCAGTACTTTCAAAAACCCACACTGTGCCAATCGTATCGTTGCTCTTTAAGCGATCGCGAAAATATGTCGTCCCCTCGCTTTCAATGCGATGTCATGCTCCCAATGACATCTACCCTTAGAAATAATAGAAAAAATCAACGCGAATTCCCCATTATGTGGTAACTATAAAAAAAATTCCGTTCCGGGAAAAAGTGAGAAGAAAGCACGATTCAAACTGGGATGAACTATTCAAAAACAATTCAGGAGGATACGTGGAATTTAGTTTTATATCTGCGGTTACGTTCTATTTTCGATGTGTGTATGCGCGGGTTTCCGAGCTCTCGCTGAGCCCCTCCCAAAAAATGTGGAGCTCGCGAGAGAAACCCTGGTGGCGCCCCGAGGATCATTCATGCTTGTTGGAACAGACCTATTGAAGAAAAGTGGCCACTGAACGCAAACACTATTTTTACAAGTCTGTCCACTGCCTGGGAGTATTTACGAGTTTTTTTCAAAAGTGGTCCATCTCTCCAGGACTTAAATCGCACGATATACCCGATGAGAGAAAATCAGGATGAGAACGTCCGCCAGGTTACGACCATTATAGTAGATTATCAGCATAAAAATATTTGAATGATGGTTTCGATACTATAATATCTAGTTATGGATTCATGATGGTTTTTCCTTTTCTTTGTTACCTATTTTGCTAATCAATGGACTAGGTAACTACAATTGCCTCAGCTAGCTCTTACTCAAGGCGGAGTGCTATCGTGTTCTGGTTCTCAGCAGGCTACCTAACAGGTACCTAACCAATTTGGGTGTCTACCAACTTCGTGGAATCAAAAACTGGTTTTGAGTGGGCGCCACTACATTTTTTGGAGGCAATGCAGAAACTCACTATAGTTTGTAAATTTAGGAAGGTACTATGATGCAAACAGGTAGAAATATATACAGGGTGGTCAGAAACGAAACGGACTTACTTTGAGGTCTTATAGGAAATTTCACGCTGATCACGAATATACCACATATTAAGGTCCCCGAATGAATCTTGACCACTTTTTCCACAAAAAACCACTATTTTCGACGTTTTTTGAGTGTTTTTGGGCAAAAAACACGGAAATTGTCCGGAAAATCGAAAAACACCTCGAAATAAACGTTGTAGAAAATTAAATTCTGCGTCGAATGAGACCAATGCCAGCTCTTAAGATTGTACCGCGATTTTTGGCGAATTTTAGAAGTTTTGATCTGTTGATAAACTGCTTGATAGGAGAAGGGAGGTAGGCAGGGAGCATGAACTTAAAATGTAGGTTTAAATGTTTTTATTGGAGGTATTACTTACTATTACCACAAAAAAATTTAAACCTACATTTTAAGTTCATACTACCTGCCTACCTTCCTGCTCCTATCAAGCAGTTTATCAACAGATCAAAACTTCTAAAATTCGTCAAAAATCGCAGGTACAATTTTAAGAGCTGGCATTGGTCTCATTCGACGCAGGATTTAATTTTCTACAACGTTTATTCCGAGGTGTTTTTCGATTTTCCAGACAATTCCCGTGTTTTTTGGCCAAAAACACTCAAAAAACGTCGAAAAAAGTGTTTTTTTGTGGAAGAAGTGGTCAAGATTCATTCAGGGACCCTTAATATAGTATGGTATATTCGTGATCAGCGTGAAATTTCCTATAAGACCTCAAAGTAAGTCCTTTACGTTTGGGACCACCCTGTATAGTCAATTAGGTACTATGGGTACTAGAACAGGTGCAAAGAAAACAGTAACTGGTACGATAAAGTAGGTTTACTTTCGTGTAAACAAGAAAAACGTAGGTAGCTAGTACCAATATGGCGAACCTATCGTCCGAACAAATTTAAGTCCTTGTGCACAAGAAAATGGAAAAAATAAAAAAATGAACGATTCACCTCAAGGTGCCCCTGTGCTTGTTGGCACTTCATATCATAAATAGTCAATACCTAAGTAAAACCAGCTGGGTTTGGTAGTATGGGTTAGCGCTTTCCAAAGTAACTACAGTAATAATATTTTTGGCCACCAAAGAACAATCAACATTACAAGTCTGAGGAACAGAAAATCCGAACAGTGTGTTTCCTGGCAAGGCAACTGCTACAATTCGAGAAGGTTGGCATCCACATTAGAAGGGGAACCCCAAAAAGCTGACACCTGCCAA
>JAEMON010000001.1:77202361-77225279 GCA_030264115.1 Lygus lineolaris | reverse complement strand
TTTGAAATTAGTTTCATGGCCGTAACTCCGGAACCACACAACCTATTCTATTGGAATTTTCAGAGATTGTACGGTTTATCCCCTACTCAGTTCCCTATTAATTTAATAGCTATCGGACCATTAGTAGGGTGTGCGATGCGCCAACGTGAATTACCTGAAACTAAGATTTCTCAGTTCAAAATGGACGGATTTCGCTCAATTTAGGTGGCTAGTTGAGGGCTGATTTCTATACGTCCATGTTACAAAAGTGAGGAAGCTATACTGCCCACCCAACTTGGCAGACGTTTTTTCATAGTTATGAAAACCGCTGAAAAATCTGTTAGAATATGTCATAATTATTGATATCCCGACCCCAGAAGGCCCATTCCGACGAAAGATTGAGGAGCCAAGGACCCACGTAATTCAGTTTTCTCCATTTTTTTGATCGATTCTGATGCGGTTTGCGGCATTCTTCTTGTTTTTAGATTCTCTGGGGGAATGAACTACGTATTGTCTCAATTTCGAAATTTTGATTTTTCCAATCCCTTTAAGAAAATTAAATTGACATAAAGGCACCTCATCCCCCTGGAGAATGATAAAATAGGAAGAATGCCGCCAACCGCATCAAAATCCGTTGAAAATTGGCTGAGAAAAATGGGAAAACTGTGCAGCGCTAAAATGGTTATGGGAGGGGGTAGGGGAGAGTTTATCCGTATTTAATAAGAAATTATGTTATAGTTAGAGTTCTTATTAACCCTTCGGTAGTTAAGATTTAGGCATTTTTGAAGACATCTACAGCAGATTAATAGCAGTCGTTTTACCAAAGAATGATTTCTACAATAGGCAGTTACCATGGCTAGCGCCATCAGTGTTCGAGTACCTACAAATACCAATCAAAACTTCTAACCCACATTCGCTTTTCAAAAAAACCTATACCAATACTTGATGAATCACACCAATGCGAACATGATTAGGCAAAAATTCAAGTTTTGAACTCATTAAGACGCTCACCCACTATCTCATATTTCGACTATACTATCCTAGTAAATAGTGATGTAACACTTATACCTATTATTAAGTGTAATCTTGTAGTGTGTAGTAGACTCGCTCATATTTGAAATATGAATATCGTCGTGTATACGTACCTATGATGTAACACTTACACCTATTGAGAACACTGGAAGAGACGGCCTGGACGGGACCTTAGGCCCAGAACCAATTAGGTAGCATTACTGTTATATTCGTGCGTTTATTACCTAATATGTATCGATATTTATGTTTATAAATGAATAAATAAATGAAATGGAATGATTTTGGGCTCTGTCCCTTGCCCTCTTGAACACCCCTAAGTAGTAATAATGTTATAGTAAGAGTTCTTATAAACCCTTCGGTAGCTGAGATTTAGGCATTTTTGAAGACATTTTGGGCTCCGTCCATTGCCTCCTTGAACACGGGCTACTATATATTTTGGATGGTAGGACTCAAAGGAAAACTTTTGTTGTATTTGGCAATGTAATGATCAGAAAGCTTCTTGTCAGCGTCATTATTACTTAGGTATTTTGGTTACGTAATGGCAAAGCAACACCAACACCAATTTTCTACATTACCCTTGGATTGTTGAATCACAAGTTGTTTTCTGTACACATCAGCAAGCAATGAGCTCACGTTGACGAGGAGGAGCTCCATTTCTTCCTTTTTTGCCCTTTTTTGTTATGAATGTTGTATATACCAGGGCTGCTGGTAGGCCCGAGGGAGAGGGGTGGTGTATTGCGCTCTCTTATCTTTGTTTTCTTTCCCCCAAGTGGTCGGGCCATTGTTGGATCCATGCGCGTCCCGGCGTGTAACGTAATGACATTCCCATTGTTGCAGAGGCCCCAAACCCTTAACGCCTTGTACAAGATTACATCAGGCGCCTCAGAGCCCCCCCCCCCCCCCCCCCCCCCCCCCCCCGGCCCCCCAAAACACTACTTCGCTCTCTCCATTCATTCCTGGCACCCGCCGCATAGCTGCTCACCGGTGCGTCTCTTCACTCACTCAAATAACCGAGTGGGTAAGTCCTCTTTTTCGCCCTTTTCTTTAATTTTTCCGGAGGCAAAACGCCTAACGAACTGTGGAGACGCTCACCTTCTGCGATTGATACAAATAATTGGAGGACTTCGAGCCTTGAACCAAAGTTGCGATAAAGCGAAAAGCGCTTCAATTCAACGGAGTGAGGCCAAAAATCCTATAATTTCCCACACCAAGTGCCGTAGATGAGGGGGTGAACCAGCTGCCCACATAACACAGGTTCCCCCATACCTAGCTTCCAGAAAGGTGAGGCGAAGGTGACGGTTTGGACCCATCCGGAACTACTGAAAGTTCCATTCAAGCAGCATGAGTTGATGACCGACTTTTCAAAGAATAATTTCAAGCGATTTAGTGGGTGATTGTTATATGAAATTTTACGCTGATTCCGAATATACCATATGTTCCTATGTTTAAGATGGTAATTCACACCAAAAACCTCAAAAAACAGTTTTTTAAAACGATTTTTGACTCTAAATGTTCAAAATTTGACCCCTTGGAGTACTCCAAAAATTCTGACAACGAACTTGACCTTTCTTTTGATATTATTGACATTTTAAAATTTTTTTTTGATTTTTTATCTCGATCTCTCGGGCAGATATCGTCTGGATATATATGGTTTCAGATATATATATATATATATATATATATAAATGTTAAATTTCAGGAATCGTTTTAGAATGGTCTGAAACGGATTTCCATGAAGAGAAGTTCCAAAAAATTGCATTACAAACATTTTGAAGCCATTGCAATGGCTTCATTTTCTTTGAAAATTCGCTAATAGATTATTAGCTTAGCTCAGAGAAGATGCCGAACTCTTGGCTCAGACCTGATCAACCTGATCGTCGTAGCTTTCAAGGGTCGGGAGTCTACCAGTCAAAAACAGAGTCTGCCTCCCTTAAAACAGACTTCCGGGCCTGTGAGAAGTATGATGGTTTGGTGTTAAAACGGGTCCTGAGAGTAGTATGAAGTTATGATTCAGGAAAAGACATCTGACAATTTTCGAGATGACTAACCTCCATCGTAATGGTACCACTGCAAAATATTTAATATTGAAAAATTTTATATTGCAAAAATTAATTAATTAAATATTGCAAATTTAATACCTATTGAGAAATTTAAATTGCGAATTGCAAAATATTTAATATTGGAGAACTGTACTCAGATGAAGAAATGAGCGGAAAGTGAAGAAAAAGGGAGGTAAAAGGTTGTAAGAGGTTTTTTTTTTATTGAACAAAGACACAAGTTTGTGCTTAGCACCATTCTTGTTAGAGTTAAAGTTTATAGCGTAGCCTATAAACTTGTCTTTAGGTGGTACAAAGGTTGTCGAATAAAATACAGCACAGAGTTTATGCATAAATGATCGACGTGAATTTTTGGGTGGTTGAGGATGCAATTTTTCTCGTCAAATCCTTCAACGTAATCCATATGATGCTTGCGTTTCAGTCTTCGTAAATGTCTGAGAAGTGGTCTGCGTGATGGAATGAGGTAATGAGCGGATAAGGGTGGGATGCTGCTTTTTTCGTGTGTAAATTTCTTGGTATTTGGCAACGGCAAAATTAGCGGCAGATGCATACCAAGGGGAGCCCACGATGAGGCGTAAGACCCGATTCTGAACAGTTAAGCGCTTGAGTTGAGAATCGGACGCGGAGCACCAGGTTTCAGACTCTTACTGCCAAATGTTTCTTAACAGAGAGGTATTCATAAGGATTTTGGTTTTCAATCTAATACCTAGTATTTATGGAAAATGAGGGGTTTCAGTGGTCGTAGGCGATTCCTTAGTTTTGCGACACTGTTGGTGTTCTGGTTGTTCCAGGTAAGTTTCTTGTCGAGGGTGAGGCCAAGGTAAGAGATCTCCTTCTGCAGTATGTATTGGGGCGCCGAACATATATACTAGAGGAACATTGATGTTTGGATTGTAGGTGAAGGTAACAATGGCCAATTTGCTGGTGATAATTCAGATAAGCCAGTTTGAAGCCCAAGATTCAATGGCTGTTTAAAGATGTTGGGTGGCTTGCTCTCCTGCTTGTTCCATAGTAATATTGCCAAGTCGTCAGCGTACGGCGCAGTGACTACATTTGGCAATGTTGGTAGATCGTAGGTGTAATAAATGTATCAGATATGACCTAGGACACTCCCTTACGGAACCCCTGCAAGGACGTCACGTTCTCTCAAAGTGTAACCGCCGTATGAGACTTTGAATGATCTTTCGCTAAGATAGCTTTGTATCATTCGGCACAATGTGTCTGGTAACTACTGCTAAAATTTCACTATCAAGCCGGTATAGTAAACCTTGGAAAACGCCTTCTCTATGTAGTAGGAGGTTCTGGTCCAGGAAAAGATCATCTGGACAACCTCTAGGAGGAAACTCGCCTCCATCAAAAGATGGAACTGCAGGGGATTTTACTTTGCCCAAAAATGGGGGTTTTACGTTATTTTGGGACATGTGCCCATATTTAAAATTTCTTTCTAATAAAATAAAGGTATCTTTAAATAAGAGACATCGAAAATTGGTTTTTTAAGGACTGCTTACGTTTTACTGTAGTATATCTCAATGGCTAGAATGTAAAAAATATGAAATTAGATAGAAAGAAGATGAAAGAATTGAGCTTGTTGGTTGCCAATTGGCCCATATAATATATATAGACTTTATAATGAGATTATTCCTGGAAATCTCCCGGTAATTCCTTCTGGAATACCCATGATATAAGGGGAGGAAGAACGACGAATAAATTAGAAGCATTCTCCCGAACTACGCGCTCTGCTACCATGCAATGATGGAGGGAGTAAACCAGCTGAACATATTAGTTCTCCCCTTTACCTAGATTCAAGAAAGCTAAGGCGAATGTGACGGTTCGAACCCCTTCGCAACTAGTGGTAGAATATCAGCTTAACTTAGAGGAGACGTCGGACTGTTGGTTCAGACCGTATTATCCTTATCACCGTAGATTTCAAGAATCGTGAGTCTACAAGTCGAAATGACATGGTAAATCTCCTTCAATCACAAGAGAGGGACGAAAGTCACAACAGCTTTTGTTGTTGAAACCCCCAATCACCTTGGTACCTACTCGTAGGTTCTCAAACTTGAAATTGCGGAAGTTTTTTCCTCAGCGGTTTTATATGTTTTGGGATGCTGAATCCGAATTGCAAGATTTTTGCCTCGCAGAAGGTCGGCTCCATAACAAAATAGTAGCTATCACTGATTAAATAATGAACAAATGAATAGGTCATTGTCTTGGAGTCAGCCCCCAACTATCCTCCAGATTTGAGCGAAATCGGCCTATTAGGAACTGAGGAAGGTAGTTTTAGGGAATTCACGTTTGCCCACGCTTACACGCCACTAGTTATCCGACGGCGATGAAATTAATATGAAACCGTCACGGGGCTAACCCGCACAATCTCTGAAAATTGCATCCAAATCCGACCATAACTTCATTATAGTTTCGCTTGTGGGACGAGGAATTGACCTCAAACAGACAGACCGACAGCCAGACACGGTACCAAAATTGTTCAGAAAGCTCTGAAAGGAAAGAAAAGGAGAATTAAGGGGATATTTAGATTTTGGAGGTACAAAAATGTTTTTTCTTGCACGAATACATAGCTACCTACCTTCGGCAATGAGAAAGCAAAATACGAAAAAGATCAAGATTTTCTCAATTTTTTCAAGGTTTTCGCGTATATCTCGAAAAATAAGAGTTTTCTGAAGATGACCACTTTTCAAAATTGGAGTAAACAAAGTTTCCCAGAAACATTTCCCCACCCTGAATCTTTTTGTGATGCTCATTCTTCAAATTCTGTAATTTTTAGATGTTTCAGATTCATCATGCGTATTTTCTGAACATGTTTAGCGCTTGATTGTGGTTTAAATACGTTTTATCCCCAAAACGAGCGGGTTTAGAATTTTACAATATTTATCCCAGTTCAGCGCCCCGAAGAACATCAATTAAGACACTTTCAGAGTTTCGACGAGGTTTTTCAATTTTGGAACCACTGAGGTGAGAACCAGCGCCAATTTTGCTTGTCGAGTCCCAACCATCCATCGATGCAAAGGACATGTAGTCGACTCTTCAGCAAGCCTATTTGCAGGAGGTACTACGATAACACGTCAGGAGTCGATCACCTAGAATCGGCGATACTGGCTCGAGCTTCATTGACTGCCCATTTCATTCGCTAAACCCCCTTTTTTCAATGAAACCCTTCAACTTTATAGAGCCCATAAGTTTATAACAAGAAGAAGAAGAAGAAGTAAACTGTTCACGCTTCCGTTTGAGTTTTCACTAACGAAAGGTAATTACCAGAAGGGTAAGGAGTGACTGGTAAAAGTTTTGCCGCGGCACGGTGGTTCTAACAACTGTTGTGTGTGCTTGAGATTGCTTTTGTCGATATCCCCCTTCACTTCAAACTTTCTTATCCGGTGGAAGGCCGGCGGAGAAAAGAATAAATCCTCAACTTCTCGGATGGATGTGTCCCGGAAGGAATTCATTTATATTCAATGACACCATAAATTCCGTATGAGATAAATTCTACATCATGGGTCGACAGTTCCTCACAGTCGCCCACGCATCTTGGGCGATTTCTTGTGATTGAGAAAGGGAGACGCCGACTGACAACCAGGCAAACCCGTCATTTTGACCTCCTCGCTCAAGCCCAAAAGAATTCCAAACTTATATTGGCCTTCAGCCTCCCTCGAGTTGTGCAGTATTGGTTTCTCAATGTGATTCCAAATTTTTCGCTGTCCTTCAAACACAACTTTGCTACCTATTAGAATATTGAGGCTTGCTACGAAGTTGTGCAAAGTTTGGGTGTCCAAGAATAAACAGATCACGATAAATTCGTAACTATCCCGTTTTATGAATCGTTTGAGCCATCATTATACAAGAGCCAAAAGACGTTTTTCCTGAAAATGTCCCCCTTTTCTCACTTTTCAATTCATTTTTGTAAATAATAAGTGTTCAACTTTTAAAGTTAAAAATAAAGATTAAGGGTCTACGGGACGACCAGCTCGAGAAGCGCGCCAACCATGCCCCAACGCAGCTCAAAATATTATGCATTATTTTTCACGTTCGTGATTTTGAACATTTTTCGATGTACGCATGTTTTACAATCATAATTACGTACTTTACGATGTCAATAATAATTTTAAGTTCATTCCATCCAGAAAATGCTGGAAGAATCCCATGAAAAACCAGGTTTTTAATACAAAGGATTTTGAGCTGCGTGGGGGCGCTTCCCGAGCCGGTTGCCCCGCGGACCCTTAACCGTTGTTTTCATTTCTGAAAATTGTTGCTCATTAGCGAATTTTCTAAGAAAATGAAGCTATTTCAATGGCTTCAAAAGTTAAATAATGCAAATTTTTTAAACTTGTTCTTCATGGAAATCCGTTTCAGACCATTCTGAAACGATTCCTGAAATTGAAATTTTTTTTACATGTATATATATTTACATATTTATATGTATATATTTATATATATATGTGTCACTCCAGACGATATCTGCCCGGGAGGGATCGAGATAAAAAATCCAAAAAAAATTTAGGATCTCACCAACTCATGAATGGAACTTCTTTCAGTTTGATTCCCCGGATCTAATTGACTGCAGGGTTTTGCTATATGGCTGCCAAATCAGGCCGACTCCTGGATACATTTCATCACTAGAATAAAGCAGTTAGTTTCGTTAGGTATTCGTGGTTATAGTAAAAAAAAATTATATAACAGCAAAAAATAAAATAAAATAACAATAGGCAATGGAAAAAAAAGAAAAAAAAACGGAAAAAGGAAAGGCTACTGAAAATTGACATGATGTTCGCCTTAGCCTTTATGTGTATCGGTATAGAGCAGGCTCTGAGAGAGAAAATACCACGGAGCACTACATAATAAAAGCAAATTGCCAAACACTAATAGTAGGTAGGTTGCTTTATTTCAGTCGGACTGTATTTACCAGATCGGAATTTTAGGTGGTTCTGAATGGTCCGGACTGGTAGTATTTGTGCATTGTATCGATTGAGTCATGGCAGTATCGTGAACACGTGAACTTCTAACCGCAGAATTCATGACAACAATAATTAAGGGGTTCAATCCCACTCATTATATTATAGTATTTTCCAATTGAATTAAACCATTTTCCAATTGAATTAAACCTTTTTACAATCTAATTAAACCTTTTCCCAATAGAATTTAACCTTTTTCCAATTGAATCAAACCTTTTTTCCAATTTAATTAAAACTTTTCCCAATAGAATTAAACCTTTTTCCAATTGAATTAAACCTTAACTTTTGTAAAGTTGACAAATGCGCAGGTTCTTAAGTAAATATCGTGAGCACATGTAACAGTGAAATATAACAAGGGAAATGAAGAGGTGAAATAGAAATAATAAGGTCGAGAGAGAGTTGTGATGTGAAACATGCTTTATTCAGGCAACGCAGCGGCTTATATACTGTTTGGCCAGGAGTGGGGGAAGACCTCCCACCCTGGCTCAAACTAGGTGGAACCGGTGTTCCCCTGCAAGGGGATAGCCGGTCCCCACAGTAAATAAGCCCCTATTCCACTGAAAATCAGAAAATGTTGGCGATTTTCTGATTTTCAGTGGAATAGGTACTTTTTAGGAGTTGATCCTTCAGGCGAAGCCGTTTTTCCCGCCTTTGTCCCATCTCTTCTCTGCGGCCGTGTGTAGAAACTTATAAGTCGAAACCTGCCTGGGGTTCAGCAAGACCTTGTAAGTAGGGATGGGCTAAATTGTTATTTTTTAAATAACAGTTTATCCTGTTACTGTTATTCTTTAATAATAGGTTCCAATAACAGGTTACCAGATACAGCCTGGGGGACAAAAATCGATGAAACCATAACATAATTGCATTTTGTATGCGAAGGTTTTTTTCGTCTCCTGTGAAATTTGAAGTTTTGTACATACGAGGTCTAACACTTTTACTTTCGATTTTCCCGATCAAATGAAACATTGGTATACAATAAATTTGATAAGGAAAATGTTGAATTTGATTGGGAAAGTGTTAAAGTTGATTTGGAAAATGTTGAATTTCATCTGGAAAAGCTACACCCCGTCGAGTTTGGCCACCGTTTCTCCCCAGGATTGCGCAAAGTATGTCACAGACCCCATGTACCTACAAACACTGACTTTATCCGAAAGACTATGTTGTGCTTCTACTACTTCACTTGAGTCATTGTTAGTTTTTTCTAAAAAGTATGCGAGTTATTATTATTTTTTTTTTCTAAAATCTTCCTAATACAAAGTTTGTTAGCAAACTTACAAATGAAGGTTTAATTCAATTGTAAAAAGGTTTATTTCTTTAGGAAAATGGTTTAATTGAAAGTGAAAAAAGTTTAATTGAATTTGAATAAGGTTCAATTCAATTGAAAAAAGGTTTAATTCATTTGGAAAAAGGTTTAATTCATTTGAAAAAAGGTTTGATTCAATCGGAAGAAGATTTAATTCATTTGGAAAAAGGTTTAATTCAATTGGAAAAAGGTTTAGTTCATTTGGAAAAAGGTTTAATTCAATTGGAAAAAGGTTTAATTCATTTGGAAAAAGGTTTAATTCAATTTAAAAATACTATATTATCTATTCCCCAGTATATTTGAAATAGTAAGCTATTAAAAGTAGATAGTTACTTAGAAATAAAAACTTTTTTTTAATCTATGATCCTTCAACGATGGTTTTTAAAAACAGAACCACCGGTATTAGGTAGAAGTTCCGAACCACGGAACACATGAGACAGATATGAAAGATATATTTTTTTGTGTACCGAACCAACGAACTAGGGTGAGGGCACTAGTAACAGACAAGGGTCCAGTGACAGACAGTCACGAGTTCGGATCGAAATAATAAGCATTTTAGCAGGTAAAACAGATTTTGCTGTAGTCCATGAGTACGGTGTAGCCATCTAGAGTCATCAGAGTGTATTTCATGAACTAGTTGGTACTTAGAAGGCAGTGGTGGAAGTTTATGAACAGCCACCACGAGGTCAGTTGGATTTTGATGATTTAGCTAGTTGGTTTTGTTAAGGAGGTGCGTGTTTTCAACCATCGTTTTCCATTGTAGAATCTCGACATCTTTTTTTAATGTTTAAAGTATGCTCTTTTCGTTTTTCATAACGTTTTTTATGTACAATTGACTCCAATGCAAGTTTTATCTATGTCTGTAACTCATCCGCAGAAACCTCGTTTTTCTAGTACATAACAGACACCCATGTCTGTTACTGGTCCAGGAAGCCATTTCATTTTTTTCAATTTTTTTCCCCTTGAGAATAGGTTTTTCATTGTTTTGAATGTTCCTACAGGTTCAATATTGAGAATGGAACAAGGTGACCAGTGTCAGACAGGGTGTATGTTACCGGTCCAAAAGGTTGTCTGTTACTCATGCCATACTTTTTTGGTACGTCAGATCATTGCAGACACCTTCAGTCCTGCTTTTCCAGTTCGTGATGCCCCCCCCCCCCCCCCCCCCCCCCCCCCCCCCCCCCCCCCCCCCCCTCACCCACGTTAAGGAGTACAAAACAAAACGTTTCGTTGCCAATGTGACAGTCACATAACAAATACCTACTCAAGTGTTGTAAGAATATATTAGAAAGTTAATTAACCTATCTTAGATTTTATACGTAGGCAAATAGGTAGGTAAATGAAACTAAAAAGGCTGAAAAATTAGACTGATGATTCTTGTTCAAGGTTCAAGACTACAATGTTTGAGATTAGACTGATGATATTTTTGTTTTTAGCTTTGCATAGTTTAAGATGTTCTTCAGGAACTAAAATGAATGAAGTAAATTATCTTTATTTCATTGTGATTGAAGAGGCTTCCATTTAACTAGGTACTTACTTACTACTTACATAAAGGAAGTCGCAAATGTTTTTAACTGAGAATATTTATGATTTAGTTTAATATTGTGCCTGCAAATGTTAGATAGCTACAAGTATTTACTCTATTTATATCGTGGTCTAAAAACTTCAAGTTGCCTACTTACATTAAAAGTCAAAAGTTTTCAGTTTGGGAGTTTAAATTTTTGTAATTGTTTTGTAGGTAGGTAAAGTTAAAAACATCGCAGTTGTGTTAAATTCTCATTTTTTGTGATTACAAATTTTTAGTCACGTATTGTTCCTTTGAAATTAATAACTTTTAGTTCTGACAATGAAGACATTTTGCATATTTTGAAGAGAAAAAGGGAATTTTGTCTGTGTCTGTTACCCTTCCTTTTACCCTGTCTGTTACTGAGGATCATCAGATTGTTCGGTGTCTGTTACTGAGGGTCGGACGTTTGATGACGTCGGATTGAGCGATTAAAAATAGAATTAACTAATTTAGAGGACCCGGAAGCAGCCAAACGTTAGAGGAGATGTTGTTGCATGAGAGAAAAATAGTTGGAAAACTCAGAATAGATTTCGAGGCTTGGAAAATTGAGTTAACCTGATAGTGATGTCTTAAGCATGTCGGTAACTGGTGTCGTTACTTGTGTGGACGGCGCACAAGATCTACCTGCCCTTCAAGACCGCTCGGTCATGCGGGCTTCCATTCGCTCGCTCGCGCGGGCCTTCGGTCGCTCGCTCGCCCGAAGCCTTATATCTCCTCTTATTCTCAGCTGCACGGTTCACTCTTCTTGGCCCCTTCCTGGCCACTCGCAAATCCGAAAAACTTTTTTAACAAAAATACTACAGTAGGTACCTACTTGAAATGAATAATTTCAACGAATCCATCGTCTATAACGGGGGAGGGGGGGCTTAGTAGTGGGTAGCGAAACATTTTCTTCTAGTACTCCTCAACTATTTGCTACGATTAGTAAATTAAAAAACTAAAATATAGGTATGTGTTGATTAATTCTAAAATTCGTCTTATTTTTTAATCAATTAAAAAAAAAAAAAAAAAAAAAACGAAATCAAAATCTAATTAGTGGAGGAGTACTAGGTGGATACTAATCGAGCTGGTCAGGGATATGTTGGGGTAGCTAAGACGAAGACCGAGTCTACGGGAAAACAATCCTTTACAGAATCATTGAATGACAGTTCATTCGAGAACTACAATAAAATAATCATATCATATTGATATATAAAACCAATGTCTGTTTGTTTGCCCAAGCATCAGGGCCAAACGGCTGCACCGATTTCCATGCGGGTGGGCTCAAATTGACGACGAGCAAGTTCCAGATTAGAACGTGGGCTATAATAAAATCCTCTAAACCTCCTCCATCTTCCTAAACCAGGCATACCTAACAACTAGGCGAGTGTTTACAACTCCGTAAGTAATACAACATTGATTACCCAGCTGTCAAGCAGTTCGGTTGATGGTCACGATCACATTCATGTTCGCATTGTTGGAGTACCTAGCATTGTTGAGCTTGGTCAACGGTGAGGTTTTGTTTTGTCTTTTTTTACATGAGTAGGTAGTAGAGCCACGCATGAAGCATCACGGGGAGAGATGCGAGGGTTCGGGATCTGGATACCCAACCGCGAGCGAAGTGAGTACATCTACATTTGGGACCGTGCAACGCACGGGTAACCGGCGAGTGACCTGTTTCTTAAAATAGTGAGTGAGTGAGTGTTTCTTAAAATAAACCGGTCACAATAGATCTTTCCAGGTCTCAGTAACAAGGAGTTCCTCCCACCCCTCTTCGGAAAAAAATAAAATAAGTTCCATTCATGCAGCATGAGCTGATGAGAGAATTTTCAAAGAATCATTTTAACCGATGGACCGATGGAGCATTTTAACCGATTTGGTGGGTGATTCTTATAGGAAATTTCACGATGATTCCGAACATATCATATATATGTTCCTATGTTTAGAAAGATGGTAGTTTACACCAAAAACCTCAAAAAACACATTTTTTAAACGATTTTTGCTCTAAATTTTCGAAATTTGGCTCCTTGTAGTACTCCCAAAATTCTGACCAACTCACACACACACACTATTGCCTTCCGCGAGTTTCTCTGTCTCCGATAATACTACCTTATCTTGCGATTCGATCCCCCGAAGCCTGTCCGAGCCTGCACTGCTCGGGACCCCCCCCCCGTCCGCTCTCCTTCTACAGTACAAATTTAGGGTTTCCATATCAAATTCAAGCTGTTCCATTTCTCACATAGCAGAAACACGTTTCAAGCACAGAATGAGATACAGAGCAGTATGACGTCTCAGATTTATCTCAATCTCTCTGTCTTTAGACACATGTTGAGATAGATATAATATCAGAGATGTATCTGGAATAAATCACAGAAATGTTTCCAATACGTCTAGAATGGGATATACATCTCAAGGTCGTCATAAAATAGCTGCGTGACGTCAGCGAGACTTTTCAGATTAATCTCTATGTCCCCACTGTATACATCTTACCGTCTTGAAGATGTGTCGAGATAGGTATCAGATGTGTCTAATCGCGGTCACAATAATGAATACGAAGGTTCTAGATTGTGGCTGTGTTGTCTGTGCGACACCTATAGCGTGATGTCCCTGGTCGTTAACAATGAGATATTTCTGAGACATTTCACAAGCCACCATTGTTAAGTCTCGGTAAGGCCTCAATGAAACTTCAAAATAGGTGTGATACATTGTGATCTGTTTGAGCCCAGATTGAGCCGTCTCTGAGACATTCAGTGCTGTGTGGGTTCAAATGAAACTTTCCCATTCCGACTTGAAGGGCTTTCAATTCACCTAAAGTAGAAAACCTTCAATTCGAAAATGAAAACCTTCAATTTGAAATAATGGAAAACCTTGAATTTGTTCTGGAGAGCCTGGAATTTGTTTGGGAAAACCTCGACTTGAACATGACTTGAAATTGGTACCTATATCGTAAGAACATATACTGAATGGCGGTTTCGATGTCGTATTCTGGCGTGGGAGGGCAAAAAGTAAGAGAAAGATGTTTTCTGCCCAAACAAATTTCCCCCCCCCCCCCCCCCTCATGACTTACGGTCCTTCAGCTCGCTCAGCAATCTTGAATAATTCATGCGCAAACGTTTGCTTTAAATTACTGTGTTGCTTATAAACTAATGGTCAGGTGTGAATAATAAGTCGGTGGGTCTCTGGTTAGTTGATGATAACGGGACAATAGCTCATCAGATTTTCATACGGAAGGGCTTTAACACTCGCCGGTCCTCGGTCTCTTGACTTCAAAGTGCTTAAATTAGCAAAATAACGGGTGCGAACCACCAATGGAACAACGATGGAAACTGTTCCCGCAGCCCCGACGGTGCACAGAGCAATCTAAGCGAACTTTGTGAATTCAGTAGGAATTTTCCCACGCTTTCTAAATGTTGGTAGGTATCTATAACTGATTTTATGGTAATTCTATCAGCTATCGTATTTTATTATGCACCATAGTACGCCCGTTCGCTCGTCCAAGCTTCAATTTAGTCTCAAGGACTCTCGGAAAATTATGTAATTCTCAATGGCAACTCTTATCAGAACCAACCTTATCAATGACAAGACAACGTTATCAGTTTTCATCAGTTTGGTTGTTGGTTTACTTTTTCCGCGAGTATCGCGAGTCCTTTTTCAGTTTTCGTCTGAGGAGGGGATTTTCATAAAGTGAGTATTACTTGGCGAATTTCGCAAATAAATTCAATAAAAAAGGCTCTTCGTCGGAAATTTTGATTGTGTCACTAGGTAGCATTGCTAAGTTGGGCGTCCTCATTTGCAACCAGTATGGGTGAGCAGGCGATATAGAATTTGCTTGTAACCTTGAAAGTGTAGCCCTTTGCATGATACGTAGGCTTTTCTGACACACGAGGGAAATTGAAGGGGTTGTGTTGGCAACACTGGAGCTCATGAGAGCCCTGAGCTTCTCCGTAAATTCCTTTCATTTAGTTGTTGAGTGACTGGTGTGGTTCTAGTTTGACTTTTCATATTCTGGAAGACTGAGTAGAAAAAACTTTATTGTAAAATAGAACTACTACGTTCATCTTGTCGTCATTTCAAGATGTATTTTGTAGGCATTTTTTTATAGATCTATTTTACTTATAGATTTTTTTTTGTCATTTTGTACACTTACTCAATGTAGAAATAAGTCAAAGAAATAAGCTGCTTTTTTTCCGAAGAAATAAAAATTTTGTTTCATTTATTGAAGAAAAAAGTAATTTCAAGAATTGTTTTCCAATAATTATGCTGAAATTGGTTGTATTGGTTGAAAGAAACACCGTTGAAATGTTTTCTACTACCCTTACATTTATAGTTATAGGTACATTCAAAAGAGTTACATTTTGGATATGCAGAACAGCATAATTTGCATCAATTTGGGTGATAGGCCAAAAAAGCCCACGTGTCACCGGACACTTGAACATTTCACGTGTCATGCAAAGGGTTAGAATAGGTAGTAATTCAGTGAAGTAGGTACCTACCTACCTATCCAAATTACAAATTAATAGAGCATACTGCTGGTAATGATACAGCGGAGTTTTTGCGACGAAGTTGCGTTGAGTTTGAAGAACCGGACACATAGTGGGTGGGTTTTGAAGGCATTTTCTGACGGTTTTTGATGGTGCCAAAATATTTCATTCAGAATTGAATCTAATTTGTTTAAGTAAAATAAAACTTTTTTTTTTTAAATTTGTTGCTGGTACCTACTCTCAAAGACGAACTGGCATACAATGACTATGGCTGTTGTGATATGAGACTTTGTGACCTGCGTTGTATTTTATTTATTTATTTGTTTTATATTGCTTGTAGCTCTGATGAGGCCCTTTGAGGGCGAAAGCGCTTAGCGAGAACAACGATTGGTTAATAAAACCAGTGAGCATCGAGAAGTGCCATTTTACTTCTCCCCTCAGAACCCCCCAAAATCCAAAAAAATTGTTGTTGGGGTACCAAGTGCCCTCAATGCTCACTAAAGTGATCTGAGAATGATGTTTTCTAATTATAAACAGGAACAATACCCGGAACTACAAGTTCAAAATGGAACACCCACATCAAAATCAGCCCTGCTCGCAGTGATGCGAAATGTGACGTTTTCTGAACAAAACTTTGTGTCTTTCGATCCTTATAGGGAATTCTGTGCAGGTTCCGAATACGGTACAACATGTTCATTATATACCTAAAATGGGTAATTAACTGCGGAATCGTCAAAAAACCAAGGAAATGCACGTTTTTGATCAATGAATCCCCCAGAACAGTTTTTGTTCGAACGAGAAGTTGTAGGATATCAAATTCTGCGTCGAATGAGACCAACGCCTGCTCATCAATACCGTAGCCATGATTTTTGGTGATTTTTCAAAGTTTTCAGTAAACATTATAACTTCCAGAAGACTATGAAGAATCTCCAAGTAGGTATCATGGTTACGGTGATGGGGGTTGGTCTCCTTCGATGCGGATTTTGATGTCTACAACCTTTTTTTCGGACAAAAACGATTTTTTGCGGTTTCAATGGTGAAAAACGTGAATTGAATGAATGAATTTTCCAGGTTATTTTACGATTCCGCAGCTAATCAGTTACTTTAGGTAAGAAAGATATCGAGATATTTCCTGTATGAATGACACAAAGTATTGATAGGAAAAATCGCATTTCGCCCCAATATGCAGAGGTCCGTCCGCCTATACATAACACACAGACAGACAGACTTTAGCTGTCTTATAGAGATACAATCAGCTAGGTATTCCTTGAATACGGACAATAGTGGGGAACTTTGAATAATATGGTAATAATTTACAGGAAGGATGGTTATCAGCACTAAACATAAAATATCACACCATTGTAATAATTTACTGTGTTATAATTAGTAGTCTTATTTTAAATAAAATACTTATTCATGTTCAGAAGTAGATTTCATGGTCGATAAAAAATTGATAATGATGACTGGTAGTTAAAAATAATGCTCGAAAATTTATTAATAAGGCGCTGATGTCCAAAAGACGAGAGTTTGAATTACCAGCGCGGGAAGGAGGAATAGCAAAAACTTGTTAAGCTTTTTGAACTCTCGAGAACATCAGACGTAGGTGAAGGTTGGTTGGATGGATTTCCTTACTAATGGCAGGGAAGCTCCCCAACAACCAAATAGTTTGCCGAACAATTTCCACAGTGGCTCACCGCCCTGTAATGAGCACAAGCCTTTTGTAGGTTGGAGTTTGCACCTAAGTGAAATTGTTCCACGTGGCTCCCAACAGTTTGTCAGCTTCTCAAGGACCTTTAGTCAAACATGAACATCTTAAAGCAGCAAAGGAATTCAAGGTTCATCGAGTTGTGATAGCACGAAGTTCTTCAAACGACGGATTTTGAGGAATCAGACGGCCATTGTGATATGATTGTCTAGTTTTTTCATCTCCACATTAAATACAATAAATTAAAATCGTGGGTCTTGTTGAGAAATTTTTGATAAAAATTAAACTATTATATCGGGGTCCAAAATTGTTGATAGTTCGTGAGTAAGCACGTTTTTAAAAATTTGCTGAAACTGTATATCCTGGCTGTCTCAGCAACATACCCAGACGTCACTCTTCAACTTTTCTGGAGAGCCATACTTCAATGATTTTTCTCGTTCCCTAGGAGACTTCTGTAACTCACTATAAAAAAGTGAGTTTCTAGAATTTTTTTTCAATTTGTACCTACCAAAAATAAGAAACCCCTCTCTTTGCGCTAGATTTTTTTTGTCCTCTTGATTTTTGCGTTTCAAAGCTCGCTGAACAATTTTGGCTCCGTGTTTGTCTGTTGGTCTCTGTCGATTCGTAAGCACCATCGATAAAAAATCATGGTGAAGCATTGAGAAAATAAATGAGACATAAAGACCGTGGAATCATTTTATATTCCATCAACACCTATGGGGTTTTGGAATTAAGTTTTGGAGTCTGTTATATCCTTTTACATGTTTCAACAGTTCACCGCTGTCTTCTTCATGTGTGTTTATGATTCCGAGAAGCTACTCCTTTTCGTTTCTGCCAGGCTCAGGGCAGTGAAGTTGCGTTGTGGGATTTATGGGATGTCCATTTTTTTCAAATTAAGTTTTGGAGTCTATTAGGTACCCTTTTATTCCGTTCGGAACTTGTTTCAACCATAACCCACAACGCAACTTCACTGCCCTGAAGCCTGGCAGGGGCGAAGAGGAGCAGCTTCACGGACATCAACAGCTGAAGAAGACAGCGGTGAACTATCGAAACATGTACCGAACGAAATAAAAGGCTAACAGACTCCAAAACTTAATTCCAAAAGAATATGGCCATCCCTTATAATCACAGCACAGTTATGGAGTTGGATTCAGCTTACAGTTTTTGGCTTGGTGCTGATGTTGTTGAGGAGGGTCTTGAAAGAGACAATAAGTACCTATTAGTGGGTCTAATCCTAGAGATAATATGGTGCTACGACATGACGAATTAACCGTAAACCTATGAGAGAAATCTGGACTCTTACCCACGTATCCTGCGTGTACCAAGAGCCGTCAAGAAGACAAGGGTCTGTTAAACTACCCCCGCTCTAAAAAGGATGCTAGAGGCGGTCAGGTTAGGATTTAGGGGCCAGAGGAGAGGCCCCCAGAGGGAACTGACCCACCACCGCACCGCTTCTTCCCTTTTTTTCAGTCTCTTCCCCCTTTCAAAATACGTAGGGGAAGCAGGGTTGGAGGAGTGCTCGAGTTAAGGCAAGTCTGAGACCTTATATCTGTAATACTTCTCTACCAACTTCTATATGAGGATCCCTTCTGCGCGATCTCCCTGCGCTCCCTTCCTCAAAATAACCGCCACCCCACGGCTCGCCGAACACCGTAAAACTTTGGACCTTTTCCGCCTGCCCCTTTGGAAAGTCTTTAAAGGTGAAATCTCTCGCTTTCCCGTCCAGAATTCAAATCTTCCTATACAATTCGGCTCGCCCCGCTTAGCCCATTCCCTCTATACAACGGATCCCCTCATGCATTGTAAGCAGCCCTCAGGTCCCACTCCGGTACAAGAAACCTCGTTTTACAACATTCACCTACCATTTCAACGTTGTACTCCTTTTTCGAGAGAACCTCTTTAAAAAATGATGTTTCATTCTCTTTCGAATAACACGAGGGCTGATATTCAATTTAAAGCAGTACGGAAGAGTGGGGGTTTCATTGAGTAATTTTACTGGATAAAAATCAACTTCATTTGACCTTGTCAATCTTCTGTTATCCACCATCACTCACTATCTACGTATTTGTATCAACACTTTTACCAGAGAACTGCGCATAATGGGGTCAAATGTCCATTTTCCGGCAAAACGGTAAACATATGATTCCGGTAAACGGAAAATCAACACTGATCACGATTATGCAATATGTTCCTAAACCTATTATAACTTCTTACCGAATTTTCCGCGCAAAAACCATAGAAAAGAGTCCAATTCATGCAGCATGAGTTGATGAGCGAATTTTCGAAGAATGATTTTACCGATTTGGTGGGTGATTCTTATAGGACATTTCAAACTGATTCCGACTGTACCATCTGTTCCTATGTTTAAGATGGTAATTCACACCAAAACCCCGATTTTTGACTCTAAATTTTCAAAATTTGACCCGTTGGAGTACTCCAAAAATTCTGGCCAGCGAACTCATCCTTTCTTTTTACATTATTGACATTTTGAAAATTTTTCGGATTTTTAGCTCGATTCCTCGGTCAGATATCGTCTGGAATGACAGATATATGAATATATATTTAATATATAAATATATATATAAATGTATATACAGACAAAAAAGTTTTAAATTTCAGGAAGCGTTTTAGAATGGTCTGGAACGTGAAGAACCATGAAGAACAATTTTAAAAATTTGCATCATTTAAATTTTTAAGCCATTGCAATAGCTTAATTTCCTTCGGAAATTCGCTAAAACACGCTTCCAAACTATTTTCACGTTTCTATATTTTTGATATTAGGACCGTTCAAATAGTGTTTGCGCTCATAGAAAAGTTGTGGAAAATTAAATTCTGCGCACAATGAAACCGACCCTCTACAGACATGTTATGAGACCCATTCTCAGCAGTACTTCGCAGCCTAATGAGCGTGATGATTTCAATTACTGTTCTTTCAGGAAATTTAAATATAAGTAGGTCTTATAAGGTTTCCAGAAAAAACCTTCATACCGCCTTTCATACCGTCACCATTGAAATTCAATAAACACGGCTGGGAGCGGAATGCAGCTGATTTCAATCTCACCGTTAAGAGGGACTCTACTGAATGGCGAGAAACCAATCGCAATATTGACTTATTGTCCTTTATTTACGAAATTGGGCAAAATCCTTCTTACACACATTTCTGGGCATTTATATGTAAACCTATTTAGTAAATAGAAAAGAATAGGTTTCTCATATTGTATCTACCAATCGAACTCTTGAAAGGAAAGAAACTTGCATACTTTAAACTAAAAATATGGGTTTTCACAATTATATCAACTGTTGCAGAGAATGTACTGCAATTTCATCGATTTATTCCCTGTTAGGTATTTAGAATAGAATGCTCTTTTCAACTGAAGTGAGTACAGAAGTAAAATAATATTTTCTCGGGGTTTCAACCAACCCTGGACACCCAACCCTGGTGTGTCACACAGTGGTCGGAAATGGCCATTTCCCGTCAACAATAAAGCTCTGCTCACATTTGATCGCTAACAACAAAAAACATGGAAAATTCTTGTTTTTGACCATTGGAACCGCCCAAAATCATTTCTGTATAGGAGAAAAGTTGAAGACCTGAGAACTTTGCAGCGATGATACCAACGCAAGCTCACCAACACAGTACCAATAATAAATTATTGATGATTTTTCCTTTATCCGTCGTGAGCACGAAAAAGTCGAGAAAACGCTCGAATTTGAACGAATTTGAATTTAATAAACGAAATCTATTGGATTTTTATGGTCCGGTTTATAGCTGCTGGAGGTTCATGAGAACATTATTAAGGTGTTGATCTTGACGTTGTGTTGACAGAAAACAATAAAATCCAACATGATAGTAAACTTTTGAAAAACGGTTATGATTTTTGATGGATTTTTGGTTCAGCAATAAACCTGTGAAAGCGAGGACGATTTTTTTGGTTATTTATATTTGACGAGATCACTTGGAGCACTGAACGACCATCACTCTTTTCTTGAGGCTTGAAGGGATTGAAATGAACAAAGAACGAAAGCGCGATTGTGATTGGTAAATCATTTTGAGAGGCGAAAGTCACTGATTTTACGCGATCGTATTTCTATTTCCTTCAAGTCGAGTTTCGTACTCCTCCGGAACTTTGTGTCAAGTGTCGGTCGGTAGGGTTAGCTACTCTTGGACACTACAGATAGGTGGGTATTACTTAAACTCTAAATGTTGAAACTGAATCTAAATATTTGAACGTTCCAAGCCAATGAATGAAGTTCTACTTGAAGAAGAACCCTTCACGTCTGTAACAAAGTCACCAGGTAGTTGTTACTAATTCACATGTGACTGCTCCACGACCTTGCTCCTACCTTGGGCTACGTGGAGCGATCCCTCCTAGCACTCTTCCTAGTTCACCTTGAGACATCAATCACGTAAGTCGATTTGATATGAAAATAACTAATCATCCCCTTACCCTTGCGGTTCAATCCTTAAAATGGGTATTTCACCATTTTAACCATCCCATAGAATCCGAGCTTAACAACTTGTGATTCAATAAACAAACGCAAAAGGTATCTATTGCATCTCTTTTACAAACACCACCTTCCCCAGTTCTATATCTGAGTAGTTAGGTATAATGGAAATAGCACTTACCTATACATTCATATCGTACAATACGTGAACTAGGACGATCAGGGGGGGTTCTGTAAACATCCGTTGAAGTGAAACAGATCACTTCACATGTCTCCACACATTGCCAAATCAAACGGATCGTTAACATCATATCACATCCGGTTCTGTTATTGAATTATTCCGTCGATTTCTTGCCAGGCCCAGTTCGAGTTCCAGGAGAAAGAAATTGACAACAAGAACAGCAAAATGACATTCAAACAAGAACCATTTGGAATCTTCACAAAGAGGGGTGGTCGCTCTAACTGAAAACAACGATAGCATCTTCCTTAGAACGTTTGCTCCGTTCCAGCTGAGGCTGATTCACGGTGGGTTCTGTGGAGTCCCATCTCTGTAAAGGAAGAAAAATATTCTACCTTACCGTCTTTTGTTCAAATCAATGAAAATGTTGTCTCCGGCACTGAACACCTGAACAGCGAGAGAGGTGATAGTCTTGTTCTTCCGGGAGGGCCTGTTGGTGAATAGCCGTTATGGATGTTGAAATGTTGAGAGGTGATCGTATAGCGTGACAAAAGAAAGCAAACCGACGTAAAATAACTTGTAATTCATTTCATTCTACTCAGTAGTTCAGGCGAAACTATTTTAACCCTCCACGTGTATTGTGGGTCAATACGACCCACAATAATTTCGGTGCAGTGATGATGAGGCTCTACGTTGCTCCTCGCGCCCCACCCTCTCAGTAGCGTCCCCCCTTCTCCTCCCAAGACTGTTGAAGGCGTCGGTTGAGTGGTGGAAGCCGAACAGTCAACGTATACAGAACAAACTGGGCCAGTATGACCCACATTACTTAGGCATCAGGCGTGAAAAATGGGTCACTGAGACCCACAATACACTGAGGGACAGTTGTATTATTTTATTCCTGGGTTGTGATACCTATATTTTTGTCACTGAGACCCACAATACACTGAGGAAAAGTTTTATTATTTCACTTCTGGGTCGTGATACCTATAGGTATTTTCAAGCTGTCTGTTTAGGCGTCTAGTTTTTAACGAGAGATTCCGATGTGATTCAAGAAGTGATGTTGATGAAGTTTTTTAGCAAATAGTCAGATAAGGGTTGTGATTAATCGGTCAACGGTCAGTTCCCCTTCAGTCCCCCTCTTCATCCTGTATCCAGCTTCGACGAAAGGGCCAGGCAGCAGTCGCAAAGCAACCCTCAAGTGTTCCATATATATCGATCGATCGCAAATTT
>JAEMON010000001.1:77094730-77107792 GCA_030264115.1 Lygus lineolaris | reverse complement strand
CATAAATGAGGCCTATCTTGAGACAACCACCTTTCTAGCACATGTTCTCTCTAGTACATAAATGAGGCCTATCTTGAGACAACCAAATTTCTATCACAAATTCTCTCTAGTACATAAATGAGCCCTATCTTGAGACAACCACCTTTCTATCACAAGTCCTCTCTAGCACTTCAATGAGGCCTATGTTGAGACAACCCCCTCTCTAGCACAAATCCTCTCTAGCACTTAAAGGAGGCCTATCTTGAGACAACCACCTTTCTAGCACAAGTCCTCTCTAGCAATTAAAGGAGGCTTATCCAGAGAAAAAACCCTCTCCAGCAAAAGTCGTCTCAAGCACTTAAAGGAGGCGTATCTTGAGATAACCCAATCTCTAGCACAAGTCCTCTCTATCCCTTGAATAGCAGGCCTCTCTAGATACAACCCCCTTTCTAGCACAAGTCTAAGGGCGGGATTTAGATACGATCCTCGAGTTTCAAGGAGACCTTGAGATGGTCTTCAAGGATTCCTTAAGGCGAAATGTCCCAGGTTTAGTTCCACGAGCTGTCACCACGTCGCGCTTCAAAATGAACGAAAATTAATTTCCGTTTTTCTCTTGAACGGGTGGACCGATTTTCATTCTGCAAAGCTTTTTGTGAATGGTATCGTCAAACCTAGGTTCGTACATTCAATTTCGATTTTTTAAAAATCGCCTTCCATGGTGCGCAACATGTTTTTGCTCAAATTTGAACATTCTTTGAAATGTCAGGTATCCATGACATCGAGTTTTGCTTGCAGAATCCAAATCAATTTCCAGATTCAAAATCGGATTAATAGATCGATCGGCTTGTTGGAACTACGAATTACAATAGACACTCCTTAATCTCTATTAGCAGGCCGGAGGCGACGTTGTCATACGTTTCCCCATTGTGATGAATTGGAAATGGGGAAACAACGATTCACTGAGGGTCCGAATCCGTAGAAGGTGCCTACCCAACCACTCGGATCATTCGGACTGGTTCCCTGAATAAGAATAATATCTGAGGAATATAATAGCTTTGTCGAACGTTATGAAATTCTGCCTAAGTGTAGCCTTTCTGACCCCAAGCCCTCATCAAGTCAGAAATCTACGAATTAGTTACGATCTGAGTTCTACGGTCTTGCTTGTTCTCCGATTTTTTTCGCAGACTTTTATATTGAACCTGATTCCAGACATGTCCAGGTCCCCTGAATAAAAAAAAACGAAACACACTCATTAGTAGGTCTCTCACCCCAAAACACAGGTAAACTTGTGATACCTAAGTGTGTTTTGATTTTTTGTACAGGCGACCTGAAGATGCCTTAAATCAGGTGAAATATATATTCTGCAAAAAAAGTCGTCTTTTGGAACTGAACTACTACATACCTAACGCAGATTGAAATATACATTTTTTAAATATAAATATGGCAAACGTATACATCTGTATAACATAAATACCTGTATTTACATACATAGGTACAGGTAAGCTGTTGTACAGGTAAGCTTTTCATGAATAAATGCACGGTTTCTGTTTTCCCCAAACGCAACCCTTTTTTCCCCAAAACACATTGCGTTTTCTGTCATTTTCCCCAAACAAAACGCGCCCATTTCATAATGTAAATCTTTTTTCTCCACACGGCAAAATGGCAGTACCGCTCATTAGTGATCGCCAGTTGACCTTCTACCTGATAATAGTATTTATGATTCTTCTTCAACTTCCCCGTTTTTTCAGCTAAACAAAAATCGCTAACATTTTCAGCTGAATCCGTATTCAAAATTTCGAGGAGGCCATCTCAAGGTCTCCTTTAAAGTGGAGGACCGTATTTAAATCCGGTACTAAAACTAAACTAAATGAGAGGGGTCGCGTCGCAAATTCATACATTCAATACAATTATCATTATTTTCGTAATGTCTACAACGAATTATAATTTAGGAAGATTTGTTTAATTAACATGTTTTCATCAATAAAACGACATGAAAAAAATTTAAATACGAGAATATCGGATAGGTACTTCCAGTCACTGTTTCGTCTTGCTTTTCAGTTTTCCAGGAGCAGGAAGAATCTCAGGAAGGTTCTCAGACTCAGCCCGGACCGTTTGTTTACTTTGCGATATGTAGGTAAGTGGCGAGGGAGCGGCAAAAAGGTTTCGAGGCGAGCGACGGGCGCGCAGACGCTGAGGGGTGCGGAGCGACGGGGCCTGAGGGAAAACTCCAACGACGTTTCAGTTCGGATCCGACGCCCGCCTCACGCTCACCCCCCTCGAACGCTCGTCGCCAGGGACAAGCGACAAACATCGCGCGCCGCTCGCGTCTGCCTCTCGGCCCTCCGAGCCGTCACCGTTGACGATGTAAACCTCGGGTCGCTCACCTCGTGTCCACCCTCGCAATTCGACGAGAAAACGGTCGTGTTATTCCAACTACAGTATTTAACACATAAAAAATCAAAAAAATCTCGAAAATTTGCTCTTCATCTCGCTTCCTTCGTATTATAAATAACACAACCACCCTATAAACAACTGTTGAACCGAATTTACACGTCTGAAACAATGAAAAGTGAATTGTGACTGTGTACTTTCAGCAGGAATAGTGTTATGTGCTTCGACTTCTGAAATCCACTACTGAAACATGCTGTTTCCCTTCGTGGCTGTTTTCTCATCAATTCTCGCTCTCACATCAGCACAAGGTAAAAATAAAAATTAATACAAATTCGTTCATTTAAACCGCTATTTTTTGCAATATTTTTTTTTGCGATTTTTCGAAGAAAACGAAAACTGTTGATACGCCAATTTTGGAATTTTTGTTCAATGGAAATCCGTTTTTGGACCATTCTTAATCGATTTATTGTTCAACGCTTTTTCCTAAGTATATTTTTAGGTCGAGCCAAACGACCTTAGGAGCCACAAAAATTTAAAAATTCAATAATATCAAAATACAGGATGAATCCTAATTTTCGGAATACTCTGACAGGTCAAATGATGAAAATTCAGGGTCAAAATCGCCAAAGAAAGCATTTCAGTTTCGGGTAAAATTTACCCTTAAACATGATATTGAGAATCAGCTTGAAATTGCTTATAAGAAGAACCCACTAAATGGAAAACATTTACTCATTTAGAAAATCGGTATAAAATGAGTCTTCGAAAATTCGCTCGTGCCGCTTGACTTTTCCTCTACGTTCCATTTCACTCAGCTCTCCCTCCTCCCAATGGTTTATTTACCTTTTCGTAATTTTTTTTTTTTCACGGAATTTTCTTTTTTCCTGGCAAAGGGACAATGAACTCAATGACTCTTTGCGACGTAGTTATTAATATTCAACAGGCCTTTCTTCACCGGCTCGGCGTGGCCGGTCTATTCAACTCCTAATAGTTTTTTCAAAGCTCTTGTGCTGATTTGAAAGTGCGTAGCTGAAAAAACCCCTGGTCATTCATAAACGGCACTAAAGGCAGTAAAGGTGCCTAATTTTGGGAACTCACCGCTAATTTTTGGTGGGCGAAATGTACCAGTTATTGGACGCTTAAGGAGACTTTTGAACTGCATTAAGCATCCTGCTATTCACCTCTTCATTTTAGCGAATTTTCTAAGAAAATGAACCTATTGCAATGGCTTCAAAATTTTAGTAATGCAAATTTTTGAAAGTTGTCTTCATGGAAATCTGTTTCAGACCATTCTGAAACGATTTCTGAAATGTAACACTTTTTTATATGTACATATATATTGTATATGTATACATCACTCCAGACGATATCTGTCCTAGGAATCGAGTTGAAAAAATCCCCCAAAAAATTTAAAACGTCAATAATATCAACAGTAAGGATGAGTTCGTTGGCCAGAATTTTTGGAGTACTCCAAGGGGTCAAATTTTGAAAATTTAATGTAAAAAATCGTTTCAATAAACGTGTTTTTTTAGGTTTTTGGCGTAAATTACCATCTTAAGAATAGGAACATATGGTATATTCGGAATCAGCGTGAAATTTCCTATAAGAATCACCCACCAAATCGGTTGAAATCATTCTATGCAAATTCGCTAATCAACTCATGTTGCATGAATGGAACTTTTTTCAAACAACTGAAATTTTTACAGCGTTTTCCACAGGAACATTCAGTGAAAAGAACGACAAATTTGGAAATTGAATATGGAATCTCATGATATCTAATTGTTTACTTTCCTCAGCCCACCAGAAAGGTATTGCAGTTAGCAGAAAACCCAATTTCTCAAAAACCACTTTAGAATGGTTCTATCCGACCTCTGATAAAAAATTTTTCAAAGTTTTCCATTATTTTGAGTTTTCAGCCATGAACACGGGAAAATTTGAGCAAACTGAAAACTTTGGAAAATCACCAAAAATAATGTTTGCTGTTTTGGTGAGCTGACGTTGGTCTCATCCGACGCGGAAGTCTCAGGTCTTCAACTTGTCTCTTTTTTTCAAATTAGCTAGTTATTCTAGATATAGGAACATGGGGTATATTCGGAATCAGCGCAAAATTTCCTATAAGCACCGAGCCAAGCTTAGTTTTTCCGTAAAATGGCCATTCGGCACCACTGCGCGCCGGTGCACTTCTCTGGTCAACGGTGTTACTTTTTGGGTGCACTTAATGACCGGTCACTAATTCCGTTGATATAAAATCGTGAATATTTGCTATTTTTGAGACTCCAGCTTGTTGTCCATAGATAAAGAGATGATAAAGATTATAAATCCGCAGTTTCCATCCAATATCTTCGGCCACGATTGCGGGCCCCTCAAAAATTATGAAAAAATTCCGATTTCGTGGATTGGTTTCTACACGTGTGATGATGATGCAATTAGAATTTCAGCCCCGCCAGGTCAATTATTATGGGGAGAAAATATTCAAAACAGGTAAAAAAACGACGTTTTTAGCACATTCCTTAACTTTTCTCGCAAACTGCTCCAACGATGTCGATCAAATTCACAGGACTTACTCTTCTTCCAAGTAAAAACCACAAGTAGGTACCTGGAGGAGTGGAAATTTCGAATGTTTTTCGACGGATTCGTGTTCGGGATGGTCGAAAATCGGGAAATCGGACGTTTTCACTTGAAATACAGTGGAGTTTATATAAAATAATTTATGGAAATAATATGTGTAGTTCAGCTCGTAGTTGAGTTTGCTCACCAAAGAGCATAGGTACCCCTCTTCAAAAATGTCAAAATTCGCATATTCCATTGCTATACAACTAAAGTTTAGTTAACAAAATTACGGAAGAAAGTGGATAACAGGCGTAAAGAATGCGCTAATTTGATTCTACATCATCGTTAAATAAATGGAACATGGGAAAAAAGGCACTAGTTATTGGACACCCGTTCAATAATCGGACCATATCGATTTCACTGTTCCAGTTATTGTACACCCCTATTATACAATTGAATAAGCTACCAAACATTTTTTTCTTTTTTTTAGCGCAAAAATTGAAAGATCGACAACTAGGCTAAGCGAAAATCACTCTTAGATATTATAAAAATGACGAAAAACCTTGATAATCAAGAGTCTAACGGCGGGATTTATAGTCGGTCCTCGAGTTTCAAGGAGACCTTGAGATGGGTTTCCTTGAGCCGATTCCTTATTACAAATTTCGAGGGGACCATCTCAAGGTCTCCTTGAAACTCGAGGACCGTCTATAAATCCCTCCCCTAAGGCTTACCGGAATCACTAGAAACTCCTCCAAACCTTGGAGAGTTTAATCCGCTTATTAATTCAAACAATAAGACGAAGTGTCCAATTACTGGAGCCCGTCCAATAACTGGCACATTGCCCCTATCATGTCGTTGAAAGTAAAATTTATTCCGAGAAATCCGTGTAAAATGTTCCGATCTACGAGTATGTACCTGCATGTGTAGGTAAAATGAACTCTTGAATAGAAATGAAAATTCCATGGTGGATATTAGACTAACAACATATTAAACAGGAGAAATGGTGCAAATTATTACACAAAGGTTTATTATTTTTGTATATCAATAAAAGAGTTACCACCGACCTACCTTCATAAGGCATTTCAGTAACTAAGGAAGCTCATCAAAGTCAGCATGAAACTCGATTCGATGAAAACGAAAAGTTCCATTCCAGCATGAGTTGAGGAGCGAATTTTCAAAGTATCATTTCAACCGATTTAGTGGGTGATTGTTATAGGACATTTTGCGCTGATTCCGTATATATAGCGTATGTTCTTAGGTAAATTTACACCAAAAACCTCAAAAGACTAGTTTTTAATGAATATTCGAAGAAAATTCAACTATTTCAATGCCTTCAAGATTTTAATAGGTAGTGCAACATTTCAAGATGGCACTATTTTTCTGTGGGTCATTCTGTTTTATTCACTTCATTTTTTAACCAAAATCTCGAGAAAAAAACACCCAATGTAAATACGCGCTGAACCTACTGATTAAAATAATTCATGATGGGTTCAGTACGGCATTCTTCTCCTGTGGACCAAAAAAAATTTTCCTTCTGCACACATTCTAATGTTGATGAAAGGATGCACTGTGAATTTTTTCAGATTTTCATCACCACCCATTATAAAGTTATGTCATGTTCACTATTATACCGGAATACCGGACACTGGTTCCGAACTTGAATGTTTTAACGCTCAGAATGTACCGTATGATGGACACTGGTTCTATAGTAGCTACATTTTATAAACGAAATATTCATTTAGCCATATCCAAATATTATTATTTTTAGCGAACTGACGTAGAAATGCGAGGTAGAAAGGGTCCGTTGCCTAATGAGTGCAACGGTCTCTAGCAACCAAACAAACCCCGTCTTCACAAAATAAAACACATCATCGTAACCATCAATCCATGTGTTTGACAATCAACTGGGCGACCAACGTCCTCTCTACCTACAGGGCTTTGAAAGAACGAACCGTCGTTAGGAATAGCATCGATCACGACGGAACAGGAGGTCTGGGGGTCTCTACTGAGGCCTAATTACTCCCAGGAACTCGCTGAATATTTCGCAACCATCCTCTTCGTATTTGGTCCTTCTGTTTGGACGTGATGGAGGACCAACAACCATACAACAAGGAATTATGAACAGGATTATTACAATAACTGTGATCAAAATCACATTTTCTCTCGGATATGATATTCAAGGAATATACAGAGTACACACAAGGAATTCCGAACACCAACTCAATGTATTTTTTGAGTGGCAGTTGTTGAACTGGCGAGTGAATTCACTGCAGATGCGACTTGAGTGAACCTATGAGCCACTGATAGGGGTATCAGTTCAGTTCCTCTTTGCTAACTTTTTCAAAATTTCACCCCAACTTCCGGGTTTGCACTCTTCCAATGTCAAGGGGAAGATTCCATTAATCGATCTATTGGCTATATAGTGCTGAATCCCGAATACAATGAGCGCCAATAAGGTTCAGATTGTAGGGAAGGAGTATTTCGACACCAGGAAACTTCGAATGGAAGCAGTTTCGGTGGATGATCTTATAGGTTATGTGGATGGTACAATGCCTTGTCCAACCATCAACCTAGATAGCACGCCAGAACAGCGTCAAGAAGAGGTGAACTGGAAGAAATTCGACAGTAGGGCGAAAGCTGAACTTGTTCGGTTCATATCGCCTACTGAACTAAGACAGGTGAAAAACTGGTCTATTGATTCGTCATTTCCCTTCCTCGCTACCGAAGGTGGGTATTCGTGCAAGAAAAATAATGTGTCCTCCCCAACTGATTTTTACGTTTCAGAGCTTTCTGAACACTCTTGGTTCCGTGTCTGTCTATCTGTCGGTTTTTAAGTGGTCAGATACTTGTCCCTGGCAGAACTACAGAAGAAGTTATCTTGCAAAAAGAGTGCAATTGCTCAGACCGTACAACATACCATTTCGGAACGGTCAAACTTCTCGGTATCCAGGGTTCCGCAAGTACATCCTGGGACGGTAGGGAAGTTGCAATGTATGCCAGTTGCAATGAAGGCCAGTTGCAATCTAGGCCAGTTGCAATGTAAGCCAGTTGCAATGTGAGCCAGTTGCGATGTACGCCGGTTGCAATGTAGGCCAGTTGCAATCTAGGCCAGTTGCAATGTGAGCCAGTTGCAATTTGGCCAATTGCAATGTTGGCCAGTTGCAATATAGGCCAGTTGCAATGTAAGCAAGTTGCAATCTAGGCCAGTTGCAATGTAAGCCAGTTGCAATGTAAACCAGTTGCAATGTAAGCCAGTTGCAATGTAGGCCAGTTGCAATGTGTGCCAGTTGCAATGTTGCCCAGTTGCAATGTAGGCCAGTTGCAATGTAAGTCAGTTGCGATGTACGCCGATTGCAATGTAGGCCAGTTGCAATGTAGGACAGTTGCAATCTAGGCCAGTTGCAATGTGAGCCAGTTGCAATGTAGCCCAGTTGCAATGTTGGCCAGTTGCAATATAGGCAAGTTGCAATGTAAGCAAGTTGCAATCTAGGCCAGTTGCAATGTAAGCCAGTTGCAATCTAGGCCAGTTGCAATGTAGGCCAGTTGCAATGTAAGCTAGTTGCGATGTAGGCTATTTGCAATTTAGGCCAGTTGAAATGTATGCCAGTTGAAATGTATGCCAGTTGCAATGTAGACCAGTTGCTATCTAGGCCAGTTGCAATGTAAGGCAGTTGCAATCTAAGCCAGTTGCGATGTACGCCGGTTGCAACGTAGGCCAGTTGCGATGTAGGCCAGTTGCAATGTAAGCCGGTTGCAATGTAGGCCCGTTGCAATGTAAGCTAGTTGCGATTTAGGCTATTTGCAATTTAGGCCAGTTGAAATGTTGGCCAGTTGCAATATAGGCCAGTTGCAATGTAAGCAAGTTGCAATCTAGGCCAGTTGCAATGTAAGCCAGTTGCAATGTAAGCCAGTTGCAATGTAAGCCAGTTGCAATGTAGGCCAGTTGCAATGTGTGCCAGTTGCAATGTTGCCCAGTTGCAATGTAGGCCAGTTGCAATTCAAGCCAGTTGCGATGTACGCCGGTTGCAACGTAGGCCAGTTGCGATGTAGGCCAGTTGCAATGTAAGCCGGTTGCAATGTAGGCCAATTGCGATTTAGGCCAGTTGCAATGTGTGCCGGTTGCTATGTTGCCCAGTTGCGATGTAGACCAATTGTGATGTAGGCTAGTTACAATGTAGGCCAGTTTCAATGTAGGCTAGTTGCAATGTAGCCCAGTTTCGATGTGAACCAGTTACAATGTACGCCAGTTGCAATGTACGCCAGTTGCAATGTAGGCCAGTTGCATGTAGGTCAGTTTCAATGTAGGCAAGTTGCAATGTTGCCCATTTGCAATGTAGGCCAATTGCGATATAGGCCAGTTTTAATCTAGACTGGTTGCAATGTAGGCTAGTTGCAAGTGTGTCTAACGCCGTAGGCCACTGGTGCTGCCAGTTGCGTTGGGTGATTGTTCAAGCAAGTTTTTAATCTCATTTTTCAACCAGCCAACTCAGAGCTAGTTGGCCGGTTGCAATGTAGACCAGTTGCCATGGACCCCTCCTGTTATGTAGGCTTAATGGAGAAAACTGGTATGGAAGTTGATTTTTCGCTCACTCGAAAATTCTTTATTCCGATCACTTTCAACATGAAACCGCAACGCCAGATTTATGGACTCCAAAATTCCTCTACTCGCAATAACACCAAGTGCAGAGCCATACTTAATCGGATGAAGATTATGAATGCTTCAAAAAGTACACCTCAATCATGGATTGATGGATGGCCACTACCAGGAACTTGGATTTCCCATCTGATAAGGAAAACTCCAAATTTCGGTTGTTTATTAAAATATCCGCGGGCTTGCAGAGAATTATGAGCTTACAGTTCGCATGACTTCATTTCAGAGGGGCGTGCGAATAAAAAGCGACAAGGCTCCGAAGTTATATCGGAATATAACCAAGTTGAACAAAAGCTCCTAGCTCCACGTAAAAAAAGTGTTCAACTCCTATTAATCCATTCGCCCTTATTGTTTCAATTATTGTTGTTTCCTATCCAGCATTAAATTTCATTCGTGCAATTTATCCCTGAAATCATCGAATCCAGAATCATGCGCAGCCTCCGGAGTATCAGATTGGTCATCATTATGGAATATTATTTCCGGATTTTTGTTTTTAAATTGAAAACCACCTTATGACAGCCGACTTGGCTGTCATACGGTGGTTTTAATGTAAAAACAAAAATCCCAAAATTATTACAACAGTTTAGCCGGGAAGATATCCCAACAACTCAACAAATGGAATATTATGTATTACATCTTTGAATATACACGCCGTCCCACTTTAGGAACCACGAAACTTCAGGGATCAATTTCACAAGTAATGTGCAAAAAAAAAGTTCCTCGTATTGTCACTCCGAGTATTGTAAATGTTGAGAGTTCTTCAGTGTTTTCGTCCTCATGACTTTGAGATGAACACAGCTCCCCAAAAAATACGGTGTGAAGTTGAAATAAGGTCACAGTTGAAAAGAGCATTAAATTTTGTATCGCCCTCTGGCATTTTAAACAATTTTACAGTAGATTCAGTGGGACAAAAATTAAGCTGAGAACGAAGTTTTCACAAATTTCCAAGATGATTATTTTTTCAAATTGCTCTACGTAAAAACGGGTGAGTAACCGTAAACGTGACGGGGAAAACTTTCTTAGAATGTCAGCTTTCCAACGGTAATGTTATTTTTGCTTCCTCAATCCCTCCTCAGGTAGGAAGCTATGTATTCGCGCAAGCAAAAAAATATATTGTCCTCATAAATCGAAATTTCTACTCGCTTTTAGCCTTTCAAATCATTCTGAGCCAGTTTGGTTCCGTGCCTATCTGTCCGACTGGCGGTCTGTCTGTCTCACAGTGGCTCAAAAGAGGGGTTTTATGGACAATAAAATCGTCTCCTCCCCTCTTATAGGAAATTTTGAGCTGGTTCCGAAGAAATCATGTTCCTATACCTATAATAGCTAATTAGCCGCGATACCTGAAGAAACCCTCGAAAATTCACGTTTTGACCATTGCCCAAAATTGGCTTTCCTTAAGAAAAAAATTGGGGACTTCTACGTAGAATGAGACCAACGCCACCTCACCAACACAGTACCCATGATTTTTGGTTGATTTATTTTTCAGTCTTCCGTTTTCTCGATTTTTTCCGTGTTCACGACTGAAAAAGTTAAGGAAATGTACAAATTTGAAAAATCGACAAAAATGAGCGCGTATGTTAATAATCTTGCGTTGGTCTCATTCGACACAGAAGTATCAGGTCTCCGATTTGTCTTTTATACAAAACCGATTTTGGGCAGTTCCAATGGTCAAAAACGTGAATTTTCATGGTTTTTTCAAGATATTGCAGCTAATTACCTATTCTAGGCGTAGGAACATGGGGTATATTCGGAATTAACGCAAAATTTCCTATAAGACGAGAGGGGACGATTTTTTGTCTTCAAAACACCCCTATTGTGAGCCACTGTGTCTGTCCGACGGTCGGTCTGTGTGACTGTCGGTCTGACTGTCTGTGGTCATGTCTCAGGCAAAACTGCGCGAAATTAATATTTGAATTTATTGACGGTTTCAGGGATTATGCGGGTTAGCACTTGGTTCGCCCCGTCGGGCCAATCGTAGTGTGTGCGCATGCGCAAACGTGAATTTCCTCAAACTACGATTACTCAGTTCATAATGGCCCAAATGGCTCAAATTTGGAGGTTAGTGGGGGGCTCACTGTTGTTCGATTTCATTGTTAAGTTGAAGCCTGAAGATGACGGCAAATCCGTCGAAAAGCTTTGTATAAATAAACATAGTTGAAACCCAAAAGGTGAATTTTAAAATTGTTGGTGTTTCCAATTCAACCTAAATGATGCAATTCATAGGACCCGCGAAAAGTTTTGAAAAATTTCATTGAATTCCGACTGAAAGTTGGTATAGTTTTTTTTTAGTTGGCTCCAAAATACCACCTAAATTTTAGGTAGGCTGGATGGTGTGGAGAGGGGGTAAGCGTCTCAAATATTGGAGGGAAACATTTTTAAATATTGGCGGGAATATTTTTGTTATGTTGGCAAAACTGATGTGACGTCAGAGGGAGGGGGGGCTGTTATCAACAACTGACTGTTATCAGTGATAAGAGTGATATGCAACTGATAACATTGACATGCAAATGCAAAGACCCCATTTTTACACTACTCCAGGACACGGAATTGACCGCAGGTAGACTGACGGACAGAAAGTCAGACACGGAAAGAGCTGAGACCCAAAAAGCAAGCCGAAACTTTGACTTTGGAGGGCAATTTCTTTCAATTCTAGCACGAATAAATAGTTTCCAGACCTTTGGTACTGAAGAAGCAAAAGGTAAACCATGTCCAGATAAGCGGATTAACAGAAACGATCGGCCGATTACCAAGATGCCTGGAATCGTCAGGACTGAACGTCCGGAATAATATATGTTATAATATATTATGATAGCCTACAGATCGATTCTGAATAGGTAGGTTAAATAATGATCGTAATATTATCATAGTTAAATGTATACTAGCTTCTATTCCTCTATTCTACCCTACGTCTGCTTTGACAAGAAATGTGATCCGGAGAACTAGCGCGGGTGCTGTGGTAGCTCAATGAAACGTAGATCGGGTACCTCATTATTCTCAACGAACGGTCGTCATGGGTAAAATGTCCTCCGAACAATAATTATATTCAGATGCGACTTTAATTATCATATGGTGAGGTGGTCTTATCTCTTCGAACAGCGAATAGAATGCCTCCACTCCACCAGAACACTAACATGTGAAAGCGTAGGTACCTACACCCTACATAACATCATTCCAAACCCTCTATGTCATTGTCAGGCTTCGCGTGTCGGAATATGTTCATTAGTATAAAGGTGGGTATAATAACACTCATTCCGCTAATTCACTCAAATAGGTTCCTCTCAGTCTGGTCCCACTAAAACTGAACGAGTTTCCATTCAAGTATGAAATTAACTCAAGTAAATGTGAAAACTTATTCATCATAGGTGGGGTTGAGTCAATTTAACCCGGGAATGCCCTGGCCGGATTCACAACACAAGACTCCCCGGTGAGGTGTGACAGACACCAACTTTGAAAAAATTGTAAAAAACGCTGCAAATTATTACACAACGGTTTAT
>JAEMON010000001.1:77063996-77090896 GCA_030264115.1 Lygus lineolaris | reverse complement strand
CCATTGCAATAGCTTCATTTTCTTCGAAAATTCGCTGATGAGTCCAAGAAGGTGTTAAACGTAAAATGAGCCCATTTTGAATTTAAAGGAAAACGCATTTTCACCTCACAAATGTGAAAACAATGCTTCAAGATATTCGAACAAGCAAGATACTCACCATAGTTGAACACAATGTCCGTATCTAATATACGTCAAGAGCTCATCCTAGGAGCTCCGTGGTATGTGAGGAATGCCACACTGCATACAGACCTCCAATTGCCGACGGTCGCGGAAACGATCACAGAGAGAACTATGCCTCGCTAACTAGGTCAATAGCCTCTCACAGCTTCCCGTTTACATAATCCACATAATCCACCTTCCTCAGCCTTTCGGAGAATGAGAAGAAGAAGGCTTCGAGACCTGCAGGTTTCAGGAAAGTGATGAATAAGGCGAATCAGGTAGACCTGACCTTACCTCATGTTGAACGAGAGAATGGGGAACTTGCATGGGTAGGAATTTTTAATTTTGAACAGCAAAATCTGATTCAGATCCCTTCAAAACCCACTGGTGCCCATTTTCAGCTTGAAATAACGTCTGGTTTAACCAGAAAACAGGTTGAAAGTGAGTGCTTGACGTCATTTAGGTTAGGGAGCTGACGAAACCGCAAAGGCAGGCGAGGGGTCGGTGACTTCACTTAGGTTAAATTACAAGAGCCATTTTCGGTAAGTTTCGATCATCGGATACCCCTCATATAGCACCTTTTTGGAAAGCCCTCTCCAAGATTTTTCAAACACTGACATTAAAAAAAAACCTTGCAAGTTCCCCATTAGGGAATATCGTACTATTATTCAACGAATTCTTAAAAACTGCAAGAAATATGAATAAAGCTTACTATGATATAAAAAAGAAACGCAATATACTTCCTTATGTGCATGCGATTGCCGATCATTCTCTAGAACCCTATTTTTCGTTCCCAACGTTACCAACAATATTGCCAGCAGCCGCCATTAGGAGTGGGCTCTCCAAAACGAGTTCAGCAATGCGGGAATAATATTTCAGGTGATGGACTTTGAATTACTCATAGTTCCTCGAACGATGAGAGAGATTTGGCGGGCATGAAAAAGCCGGAATCTTCAACATTCCGTAGGAGATGACCGACTGGCGAGAGGGGTGGTGGCTCCCTCCACCTGCTCCCTTCCGAGTTACCGGCAGAACTTCAATAAATAATGGCTCTTTCTGCCTCCCCCTTCTCCTCTTTCTTCTCCTGAACCATCTCACAATCTGCTTTTCATCGTCCTTCTCCCCTCCACCTTCATCCTTCTCCTACACAACCACTTTTCCTGACCTCCCAGTTGAAAAACCTCCCCAACAAATAAAATCTGATCAACTTGTTCTCCCTCTCATCTCCTTCCCGAAATTGGAAAACGCCGGATGCCATAAAAGTGAAGGATTTTGATCTTATTTTTAGTTTGTCTTCGCCCCTTCCCTGCTCTTCCACAACTTCTGTCTCGCTTTCTTTAATTGAACGTTTTTCCAAATACATCTGACAATTTAATTTCAGTAAAGACCTTCAAGGAAGTTGTAGATTGCTCTAAGGGATTCTCCCACCCCAACCGTACCTATCGCTTCACCAACAACTCCCACGCTTTGTATACCTTCATTGATGTTTTCTTTAGAGGATCAATCAAAACCGATTCCTCCTTCAATATCAGATTTATATTTCTGATCTACTAATTGATGAATGGATTTCTGCCTCTGAAAATGAATTCCACTCGGTCATGAGCTTGTCATACCACGTAATGGAGAGCCACGGGACAAACTGCTTGGCATAAATGCGCGGCAATCAATTCAGCTCAGCGTTATAGTTAGAGGGGAAAATGAGATGAAAATTCTCCATCAAAACTTGAAATGAGCGGAGAAAAATGCCAAATATGTGCGAATTTATTACGGAAAATTGGCGGCAGACTTAACTTGTAACATGTAAGTCGTTACACTGATGAATGTGTTATTCGATTTGCAGGAGATTTAATCAATATCAAGGTGGCTGATTGAGCAATCAGCGGGTTTCTTTGTTACAATGAATATCCTCGAACTTCCTTATCACCATCTTAAGTTATCGGCGCTCCATTTCTAGCCAGTTGGTATGCCAAGGCTGCCTTAATGCTGATTTGATCGTGACCAGTTAATCGCGTGTTTATGTTTGATGTACCTGGTTAGTGGCTTTCACTTTACAACCAGCTAAAGTGAAAAATACCACTGATACATTCAGAATTTTTAAATTAAAAGTGAAGTGGCTGTTCAGAACATGAAGTTGAACCTTAGCAAAAAATAACTTTAAGTCTGTTCTCAAGGTGGTGCTGAATGTCTTGAAGAATTTCAGCTATCAATGAATGTGAGGAGGTCCGTTTTTGCAGCAATCAAGTTGAATGTGAGGCATATTTATATATATTATTCAGCTGCAAATATGGAACTCGTAAACTGGTATTATTTCATTTATGGAACTGGTTAACTGGTATTATTTGTTATTACTGTAGATTCCTGTCCACCAATTCACGGAATGTATAGAATTAATATTGGAGGGAGCGATCTCTCAGGAGACTTGGCTAGTTTTAATTTGTGTACTATGATAAAAATACCACTGACACATTCAGAATTTTTAAATTAAAAGTGAAGTGGCTGTTCAGAACATGAAGTTGAACGATCTAATTTAGGTTTTTTCTCAACATAAAAGACGGTCTACCGGTCTACCACCTCCTCTCCACTCAAGGGGGTGAGGCAATGAGTAGCCATGAGCGAAGTCACCAGAACAAATCAAACGTCCAATCAACGTCCGAGACGACGGGAGCGGCAGACGAACGAAAATGAAAATCCAGAAAATGAAAATTCGCTCATCAACTCATGCTGCATGAATGGAACCTTTTTTTACTTCCAAGGCATGTGAAGGTCAGTCCCTGGATGTTCCCAAATGCAAATTCGATAGTAGCATCGGAGCGTGCTCCAAGGATGAAATCTTCCAAATAGGTATATAATATAGATTTCCCTAAAATTCGAAGGATGAGTTTTTTAATGCCCTTCATAAGTTTGTATATAGCGTACAAGATTCATCTATATACATTTCAATGTTCCATACAATGTTGTTATTGAACACGAAGAAAATGTGTGGCACACCCTACGTTTTTTCACTTCTGTACAGTTCGACTGTGGTTTGGGGCCACTGTGCGTCATTTACTTTCTAATAGGTTGTGTTTCACGACAGAAACAAAGGTTTCGGAGAAGAGGATGGAATGAGTGGAGCTGAACGAGCGTTCTGCCACAGCGCCCTCCACTTTTCTTGTCGGAAGATGTTCCTCTGGAAGATAATACCCCCCCCCCCCCCCCCCCCCCCCCCCCCCCCCTCCCCTCACCCCACCACTGTTTGAGATGACGATTCGTTTCGTACTTATCGCTGTCAATATGCTTCACTTGTTCTAACACTCCCACCACGCCGTCCTCCCTCGGCCCGGTTTTCACCTCACAATCACCACACCCAGTCACTTTTGTTATAAATCAATGGGACCAGTCGAAATGACGAGAGACGGCGTTGGGATGTGCCTCTTTTCTCACGTTATTTATCCTTCCATTCTCATCGACTATCCCGCTCAATTCACTCTCTATACTCCCTCCGTTCACACACTCCTTTCTCCCCAAAACACATCCATAATCACACATTCCATCGCAATTGTACACTCATACACGAGCAAAACCATATCCTTTCCCTCACTCATCTTCTTACTCCTTCACAGTCTCAGCTTTAACAATGAAAAATTAGGTACTTTACAGTTATTAATGAGGCAAAACATTATATATTAAGTACTCCTAGACTGAGTTGCTGGCTATAGTTAATTACATCGATAAGTATTGACAAGATTGCCAACATCTTGGGTTGGAAACAAAAAGTTGAAACTAGATCAATAAATAGGTAAGGTACAAAACAAGATTTATTTTTTTATTTTTATTTTTGGCTCAATCGCATCCCAAACAATTGAAATATTTCGAGGAATGATTGTTAGAAATAAATTGAAAGACTGGGCTTTGTATAAGGAAAATAAAGAAGAAACCTTTGAAATCCTCGTTAGTGATACCAATCTTGGAGAACGGTGACGGTCAGGATGTTCGGAATTATCGTACCATCAGTTCCCGTAGTATTATATCCAAGATTATTGAGAACGTCGCAAACGTCGCAAACGACTATACGACTACCTAAATACTATATAAAGTTTCAGTGCCCATCAGCACATCGATAAACTGAAACTGCCGTTCACACGCTGACCAGTTTTTACTGATAGCTTTGTGAGACGAAGGGTCGACTCTGGCAGTTTTGAAATGGGCATGTTTTTTTTTATTATCCAAGGCCTTTGATTTAGCATCTCGCTATTTGGTGCAGATGAAGCTCGAGTGTGTGGAGTGCATGGCTAACCTGGTTCGGGTCTTACCTTGATCGTAAGCCGTGGATGAAATCGTTGGAGAGTGCAGGGGGTGCATCAATCTGATTCGATGCATTCAACGATGAGTGTTCCGCAGGGTATAGCCTCCTGGGCGCTCAATTATGTTTGATCTTCTATAATGATCTGCCGAAGACACTCGAAGATCCATATGCAATGATTGTCAATTACGTTGGTGATATGAACCTCCTCATAGCTCGCCAAACGGTCAAAGTGTGCATTGCACAAAAGCGAGAACACACCGAGTAATTAACCTTCCGTCGACAATGCTTAATTTTCTCGGATCAGTTCAGGTTTCTAGTTGTTCAGTTTGATTCCTGCTTAAACGTTTCTGGGAACGGAACGGTGCTCTTAACTAGACAGTGTATGTTTCGAAGACCACATTGATGAGTGCATATACTTTGGTATCTTTTTGGCACTTGCTAGATATGTTCTTGCTAGATGGTTTTCTGGTCAAAGCCAAGAAGGTAAGTCATGTCACTAAGAGGGCCACCAATCGTACAACATTCAAGCCGAAGAACTATCATTTTTTGCTGATGATGATATTTCCTGCATAATTTAAAGTTGAATGAAGGTTACCCAACACAGAAGAAAATACGACTTCTTTCATGAGCACTTTCTAGGTAACTTTGTTCTCTTTCTCAAGATAGAAAAATTCTGTTCTCTTTCTCAATCCCTCTGATCAATCTTCAGGAGAGTTTAATATGGACTACGTAGACGATTTTTCATTGTTTGAATTGGTCAAGAAAGGGTGAAGTTCCCTAGAAGGTGCTCGCAAGAGAATTCGTGTTTTATTATTCATTACCATTCAACCAATCTATTACATTAGCTCACGGGACATAAAATTAGGAGGCAACATGCCTAAAATGTCATGGTTGGTAAAGGAGAAGAGATCATGATGAGGGAGACATTTGCAGCCTTGGAAGCAAAGATAAGAGTTATGTCATCCATGCCAAGAAGAAAGAAATCACCCTGTTGCCATATTCCCAATATTTGTGAGCAATTTCTAACAAGAACCTAAAGGCTCTCTCCGAGACCGACAACAAAGTTTCAACTATTCTGGACAATAGGATCAAAATAGCCTTATCCGTTGAGCCTTTGTTGATAAAATTATTGTTGTATAGATCAAGATAATTTTGAAGAGTATCCAGCAACTTCTTCTATTACTTAGTAGTATAGCAAGTGTTGCTGTGAGAATTCCCCTCCTATTCAATGAGAATATGATGCGCAGCCTCAGAAAATGTGCCCTTAAATCCAACCTTGCTACACTCCGAAATGAATAGTTGAATCGGTTGGAATCAAAGTGTGATGAACACCGTCATTCTGCTGATAGCTGGTAGCTCTAGGTGACAATAGCTTGTTCTAGGCTCCCAGATCATAGGACTTTATGGTGTAAAAAAGTATCCAGTACAAATTTAAACATTCTAGGACGATTTTCATTTACCTATCCTTCTCGTATTTCAAAAATATAATATCGCTTTGCATTGCATGCTATATCTCCAGAACTTTATATTTTCTAAGAAAAACCAAGGTGTTGCAGATTTTGAACTGATTTTGACGAAGGAACATGAATGTAATGAGGTTGGGGATCTAACGACCTCCGGGTCATGTGTTGCCGTTCTGTACACTCGTGATTTCATCGTAGGCAATTTGATTCCTCCTCATTTGCACATCGCACATCATACATAGGTATAGTGAGTACGCTTTCCGGCGGTGCTTGAAAGACCCGTATAATTTATAGCTGATTGAATTATCACATCACTTTTTGGAGTGAGTGGAGCGCGTTTTCATCAAAGGACGAAACCGAACGGACGTGCGATGGGCTAAAAGCTTTCAGCTACTGATTAACGCAGAGTGGCGATATATATTGCTTTTTAGTAGTTATGGGGACGGTGAGTAGCAAGGGTGAGAGATGTCACGGAAAATGTGTAGTTTTCCACCGACTTATGTGTGAGATTTGAAGCTTTGTGATGGAAGACACTTCTAGATCAGCAACCCTAGCCACATCCCGGCTAATTTGAAGAGAGAACATACATCTTAACTGCCGGATAATTCATAAAAATAGCATCATCATCAGGGATGGATTACCACACCATATACCAACAGCATTATTACTTGTTATTTGAGTTGTTCTTTGAATTTCTTGCGGATGGCCGAATCTCAACTGACTATTATTTATTTTTTCATCTCCCTACTTTTCTCACAACAGCTTGTCGTACCTACGCATAACTACGCATTTCGCTTCTATAGAAAAATGTTTCTTCCTCATCCGACTGGACCTTCTCGGAAGTTTTACTTCTTCCAATGATTTTCTATCTTGAAGATGGAGGCAGAGAGCTTCCAAAACATCGATTAAAAGCGATGATGAACTACCACCATCCAGCCAGAAAAGCCTTGTCAGATTAGTGTAGTTCCACCAGATTGAGAACGTGGGCATCATAGTTGAACATTTGGTCACCAGAGTACATAGGTGCCCCTCTTGAACAGCTGTCAAATCAAGCATATTTCCCCCAAACCTCAAAGCGTAACCCCATCCAGCCAGATAAGCCTTGTCAAAATAGTGTAGCTCCACTAGATTGAGAACGTGGGAGCAGCATCGTAGTTGAGAATTTGGTCACCAGAGTGCATAGGTACCCCTCTACAACAGATGTCAAATCGAGCATGTTCCCCCAAACCTCCTCGCGTACCTCCATCCAGCCAGATAAGCCTTGTCAAAATAGTGTAGTTTCACCAGATCGAGAACGTGGAAACAGCTACCATTGCCTCTATACCCCACCACCACTATAGCCACTATAGTGTCTCTGTGGCCATAGCTACTTATTAATTTTCACTCCGTTTCAATTAACTGAATTTTCAGGTACTGTACCGATTGGCCACGGAGACTTGGAGCACATCCAAATCATACACGTCCACAATCAGGAAGACGTTCTGAGTTTTTAGGGATATACTTGAAAATATAGAGTTTCAATAGTTTAATTTCCTACGAACCAATTACTAAGGAGAGGGGTAAGTTACTGAGGTCGTGGATATTCCAAGGCAATGGTTGTGAATCAAGGAATAGCTGTATGTAGGGTATAATGGAGATTTAGTTAGTTTCATGGAAAACTAATATGGACAGTAAAACTTGGCTGGGGGACTGACAGTAGATCAAAATCGTGCGCCAACTGAATGGTCTATTTTCTCATCGAAAGGACTGTTTTATTAGGTTTTCAACCAACTAACAATAATACCTGAGCAGGCTTCTCCTTCCTTCGTACGACCTAAATGGCGGAGAAATCTTTCAAGATTGTAAATAACATTTTTCAACCATGGGGAAAGAGGAGAATGTAGCAGGGGCCTAGGTTGGGTGGTGAAACGTGGATGGGGAGCAGGAGAGCTTGGCAATGGAGAGCCCGGTATAATTGGATGGGAGGCAGAGACCTCGGGACTTTCTGTTGTTTACTTTACCTACCTCCGGGCCATCGTCTCAGACCTTTTTTCCCATTATGGCTTTTTTAACCTCCTACTTTCGCTTCGCATATTATCACTCTCTGGGTTTGCTGCTTCCAAGATTTATCCCCCCGATCTGCCTTTATGTTGCATTATTTAACTCTTGTACCCATGAGTGAGTTATTTCGACTCCTTGGCAACTACAAGGATGGTGTAGGAGAGGCAATGAGAGGGCGGAACGGCCCGCAGTGGTTTGAGATAGGGGTTTTCCGAGCAAAAATATATGGTCTCCTCCATTGTTATAGGAAATTTCACGCGCTGAATCAGAATATACCATACCAACACGTTCCTATACTTGAATGTATAATAAACTGCTACACAAAAAGAAATAGAAAATTGACGGTTTTGACCAATGGAACCCCCAAAATCGTTTTTGTATATAAGAAAAGTTGAAGAACAGAGGTCTGCTCGTCGAATGAGACCAACGCCAACTCACCAACACCGTAGCAATGATTTTGGTCGATTTCTCAAAGTTTCCTGAAAGTAACTTCGTTTTACTGGAAAAGCCGTTAACTCGAAAAACATTAGGGAAACTTTTAAAATTCGCCAAAAAAAAACCATGATTTCGCTGTTGATGAGCTCGCGTTGGTATCATTCGACGCGGAATTGTATGGTCTTCAACTTTTCTTTTATACAAAAACAATTTCGGACAGTTCAAAAAGGGACAGCTCAAAAACGTGATTTTTTAAGTTGTTTAGGTATCGCAGATAGTTAGCTATTCTAGGTATTGATAGGTACTGAATATTTGGGTTCTAGCGAAATTTCCTATCTGAATGGAGGGGACCATATTTTTGTCCGGAAAACCCCTATTTCGAGCCATCTGCCCCCTCAATACAGGTACTGTCCTGCCTCGTTTGGATTGTTGGGCGTATCATAAGTGGGGGGAAGTGGGTCTCAAAGCCTGTTACTTCCATTTTACAACTAGTTTGACCTTTTCTTCTGCCTTCACACTCATTCATCTTTCCACTCCAGGCAGTCTAAAGGCTTTGCGCTGAAAGCAATGTTTTTAGGCAAGTAAAGACCTGTCCTCTGGTTGGCGGTGTGGACGCCTTCCCATGTCATCCAATCGCGGCCGGACAGTTCATCGAATAGCTTGGCACGGGGCTCCCCATCAGTTCTTCGAATGTTCATTTCAAGGCTCTATGCGCCAAGCTATGTGGCGTTTACTGCAACCTTCTACCGTGCAGGGAGTCAATAGCAGGGAGTCAATGCAGGGAGCCAATATATTTTTACCCCTGTTTTTTTTTTTTTTTTTTTTTTTTTCAATTTCCAATGCAGTAAAATTAAATCTGATTGGAGCGGGACCACCATGGATAACAGAAGACACATCAGGAGAACACATTGTAAAAAGAATAAAATCGATTGATCGTGAAATGGATAAATTGTGGTCCGGAAAATGATTTTGAAAAAAAAGAGACGTAACTATTCAACCCGAAAAGAGAAACCTTACTGTTTTTTTGTTTTTTTTTTTTTTTTCAGAATGTCAGTAATTTACAGTTGAAAAGTCAATATTGCCAAGCCGCTGTCTGTCTGGACTGTCACAACTATTTGATATCTCTCTTTTTTTCGATCATCGGACAATAGAAAGTGACCCCTATGTCCTTTCCCCCTCATATACATCAATAAATATAACAAACATCACATTCATGTCAATCGTCTGTTCGTCTCGTTGACGGTTTGACCAATAGTGAATTGATAAGCGCTATTTTCCTTTTGGACTCAACACATGCGTGACACTGGCACTTTGCATGTCCAAACTATATGGTTGTATGTCGTGTGACGACTCCACGACCCGCCCTGGCCCAACTTGAACTCACACACCAGGTGACCTAATGACCACGTAGTAGTCACTACGAATACACTCTCATAGTCATCATGCGCAAGGTTCTGGGGAGAGGGAATTATACGGAAAACCGTGACCTGGGCTGAGAGGCGAACGTAGATGGGTTGTATTTTTTGTACCCAGGTACAGGTACAGGCCTGAATTCAAACTCGAATGTTCGAACGAAACTCTACCCTTCAACCGTAATTTTATTTCAAACTATTATTTTCAAACCCCTTCAGAGAAGCGAGTTTGGCATTATTGGAAGGCACTTGATGTCATTAATTTTATAAACTAAATTGTATGAATTTTGAACAGTATTTAGTGGCTGAAAGTTAATTTATCTCTAAAGAAAGTAGGCCTATTGAGTTTACCTTTTTTAGCTAATTTTTTTAGCTGAGGTACTAATATGAGACACAACAGGTCTCATTGGTGTCCCTCCTTTATGTATTTTTGGGAGGCAAGATAATATAGGTGCAAGTGGATTTCACTGTTCAAATCTTGGTTTGTACTATGTTTAAGATTATTATTTCACCAGTTGACCATTTGCTCGCAATTGCAAATCCGGCAAAAACTAAGCTCCGCTCCAAATTTATAGGAAATTTCGCGCTGATTCTAAATATATCTCATGTTCCTATACCTAAAATGGCTAATATTGGCACCCCCAACATGAAACACCAAGAAAATACGTGTTTTGGACCATTTGGAATTGTTTTTGTATGAAAGAACGGTTGAAGGTCTGAGAATTCTGTATCGGATGGGACCAACGCCAGCTCACCAACACATTAGCCATGTTTTTTTGTGATTTTGCAAAGTTTTCCGTTTTCTCGACTTTTTTTCGTACTGGCTCCTGAAGAGGATCAGCTGGGTGAGTTTAACAGCAACACATACTTAACTCAAAAAACCACTGGAATGAGGAGCTAACCTCCGACTGTATCAATATGACAATAACTGTAGAACCATCGATTAACGAAGATGCCCGCCTACAGAATCGTGGAATATTGCCCCTATGCCGCGTATTCCTCCAGGTCGACATTTTTGTTCATTATTTCCAAACAGTTTTTAAAGTAGAGCATCACCATATGTTTTTGAACCACCCCCTTAAAGTTAGATGTTTTACGTAGAATTCAAAACGGTGCAAATTATTATGCAATGGTTCATTATTTTCTATATCGATCACCCATCTGTAAAGATCCTATTTGTATGTTGTCGGCCTACTCAGAGGATTTGCGATTCACACTCGTGTTTCTGCCCTTTTTTTCGTTCAACCCTCAATACTTTACAGGGAGCGAACGGTTGGTCCTAAAATGATCCGCGATGTCCCATTAGTAGCTAAAAATTATGTTCTATTTGAAATCGATGGAAAAAATATACCCTCCTATTTGAAGTTTTTGAGCTAGGGCGTTTTGAAAATTTCATACCTTGTTTTCTATACCTTAGTAGACTGACGGTAACGCCAAGCTTCGGGGCACAACTAGACCCCAAATGGAGCCGGTACACCAAATTTCATTCATTTGGGTCCATGGTAACTAAGGAACGTGCCGACAACGGCGTACGGAGGACGGACGGATTTTTTTTTTTTTTTTTTTTTCAAATTCGATTTTAGGATTCTACAGCTCTTGAAACGTAAAACAGCACATTTTGAGGGGGTTGAGGGGGGGTTAACATTTTTGTTTTTGTTTTTTCTCGTGCTCGATTCCAAAGGTTCATTATTTAATATAAACTAATAAATAATTAATATTTAATAATATTATATGTAATAATGTAATAATTAATAAACCAAAATCGAATGAAAGAAAATCCGACAGTAGGTCGATCGCCGGAGCCGCACAATGGTGCCAATGTACAGGCCAATGTACATTGTACATTGGCATGTTCATTTTGCGTAACATGAACTGTGCGATATTTGGCGATTTTTCAAAGTTTTTAGTTTTGTCGACTTTTTTTGTTCACGACTGAAAAAGGAAAACTTTGAAAAACCACCATAAATCATGGCTAAGGTGTTGGTGAGCTTGTCTCTCAAATGAAAACAACTTTGAGCGGTTTAAATGCTCAAAACGTGCTTTTTCTAGGTTTAGGATGTTTTTGGAGCTTATCGACTATATTTCAGGTATAGAAAGATGGGGTATATTCAGAATCAGTGCAAAATTTCCTACAAGTTTTCTCCAGGTAGGAACCACTACGCGCCGTACGACACGTTGCTTAGTTACCATTGCCCAAAATTAATGAAATTTGCTATATAGGCCCCATTCTAGGGGTCTAGTTGTGCCCCGAAGCTTGGCGTTACTTTCAGTCCTCTCCAAGGAGTAGAAATTAGGGGACGCAATTTGTCAAAATGTAGTGGCTCGAAAATTTTAATGAGGAAGGTATAGTTGTTCTGTCGACTTCAAGTACGTACGTCCTTTTTTCAGTATCGCTGGAGACGATGCAGTGCACTGTAGTACCAACCGTTCGCTCCCTACGAGGATTCAAGAGTTGATCAGGGAGAAAGAGCATTAACACGACTGTTTAACTGACATGATGAGTGAGGAAAGAGTCGACAACTCCTAACTGATGTGTCACTGTATCACCACTGAACTCCTAGTTCCCAGTCGGTGTTGTAATTAAACCTGATACGAACTACTCCTCATACATTTTTGTAGCTACCAAAATATTATTCAAAGCGAATTTCCAGTCTGCTGATTCAACTGGACGAGTTAGGGACATCGAGGCCTTACCTATTTGAAACAGATTTCCTAACCGTTTCATCATCATGATATATTATTGAATAGGTAACCGATTTTCAAGTGCATTCAGGCTTAGTTCCATCAGGATTAGCGGACTTCGGGTGGACGCCTACCGGGAGAAACGGATCTAAAACTCTCTAACTCCAATACAGCGGGGGTGATCGATAATGTCTCCGCCAAGTTTTCTAACCTTTCGACAAGCGTAAATGGCGGAAGCACTAGGTTACGAAGTTGTATCTAAGTGTAATGGAACGTTTGCATGTTTCACATTTCACCGGAAGCCACAGACTGCGGAAGGATGGTTTTTTCGCTTGATGTTTGGATCTCTTTTTTCCAAATGATTCTTTTGACGCCAAAAGAGGTATGTAAATGGGTCGGAATTTGCTATCTTTGCCTCAGAATCGGATCACGCCAGAAATTAGAGTAGTTTGACTGGAATAAGCAAAATGAAGATTGCGTGACGTCATATGAGAAGGCAAGACGTCGCACGCTTTTTCCTTTCCCCTTTTCGCCCAGTTCCGTTAATTTCCAACCCTCTTATTGCACCTATCTGGGAAGCTCTCCGTTATACCTGCATTTTAAAGAATAAAAAAAAGGAGGTTCATTCCTCATTGTAATCTTGAAAAGTAAAACGTCAAATTTATTCGTAAGGGGGGGAAGGTGGATTTCCGTTCTTGATTCCAAAGGTTCATTTTTTAAAATAATAAATAAAGATGGTTTGGTAGGTTTGATGGGGGAAAGTTAACTGGCTCTTCTCGCATTAATTGGTTTATTGCCAATATTATCAAATTGCTGAGCGTTTTCACCCATACGGGCCTCATCAGAGCTACAAAAAGCAAATAGAAACAGAAAAAATACCATAAAAATATATAAAACTATACAGAAATATAAAACTTTTTTCTAGTATTTTCTAGAGTAAGGTAGGTAAAATGTGGTGGATTACCTTGTTAGCACGGCTGTGTAGTGCAGAATCCTCTCCCTAATGAGTTCTGCATCATCAACCTAGCTTACTCTAGAAAATACTTAATCTAACACCCAAAAAACTTATAGGTACTACCTTGACCCCACATATACGTATATAGGGGGGGCACCTATATATTATATACCCCCCTATATACTTACACTCCCCACCTGGCCTAAGGTATCTATATTGCCCAAGAGGCGACCTAATCTCTGGAGCGATGGCTGAGTGTGGCAAAGGAAGACGCGAGGGTGGAGAATAAACAATAACAAACAATAAGGTACAAACTAACGTATAGTATAGCTTTACTCAAGTATATGTCCGTTCAACACCACATTTTAGTTGACCAGTCCCTATAGCTTCTATGATAATACAAAAAAGAACTGCAATTTGCCTTTTAACACTATCCCAACCAGTTGCCTGTTTGGCCTGCGATGTGGCTGTACATACCCTTTATAATTTTATAATATATACCTACTTTTTTGGAGTTATTTTTTTCAAATGTTTCATATTTCTGTGTAGTTTTATATATTTTTTATATTGTTCTTTCTGCTCCTATTTGCTTTTTGTAGCTCTGATGAGGCCCGTATGGGCGAAAGCACTCAGCAACATGATAATATTGGCAATAAACTAATTAATAAACTAATTAAGAGCCAGTTAACTTCTCCTGAAAAAACCTACCTATAAATAAAAATGGTGATTACGCACGCTACTCAAGTGAATAAAAGTACATGATTTTTTAAATCCTCGTTTAAAAGAAAAAAAATATATCAAAAATGTATTTTTTGAATTTTCGAAATATGTCTAAGTTTGGGGAATAACTGGGTGGTTCCATTGAGGTGGACCACCATCTACATTTGTTTCTTGTGCTACTGATGCTGGAATCGTACAGATACACCGTAAAGTATTGAGGTATCTACATAAATATACAAGTTCTGGTAAGTAGCTATACAAGTTTTCAAGAGCAGACCAAATTTAAAGGACTAGCTAAACGCGACGTTGGTTATACCTCTGCGCACCTGCGAACCGCCGCTTTTGTTAGCTTCCGGAAATGTGAAACATGCAAACGTTCCATTACACTTAGGTAAAACTTTCTAACCTAGTGCTTCCGACATTATCGTGTCGAAAGGGTAGCAAACTTAGCGGAGACATTATCGATCACCCCCGCTGTATTGGAGTTAGAGAGTTTTAGATCCGGTTCTCGCGGTAGGCGTCTACCCGACGTCTGCTAATCCTGTTGGAACTAATCCTTTATGCACTTGAAAATCGCTTATACAATTTATCATGATGATGAAACGGTTAGGAACCCTGTTTCAAAGGCGGTAACGTGGCAGGCTCCCCACCCGGTCTCTCGATGTCCCTAACTCGTCCAATCGAGTCACCGGAGTAGAAATTCGCTTTAAATAATATTTTGGTAGCTACACAAATCTATGTGGAGTAGTTTGCATCGGGTTTAATGACGTTTACCTAGTCACACAGAATGAGAACTAGGAGTTCAGTGGTGATACAGTGACACATCAGTTGGAAGTCTACATTATGCTATTATTTGCTGGGGGTCATATTGTGCATCGGCCGTCAGAGCGTGCAGTCACGGTTGTGTCTGGACACAGTTACAGAGCTGACTGTAGAGATGCCTTTGTCAATTTGAAAATTCTCACGATTCCCGTTATAGGTATATATTCTAGAGTGTGTTGTTTTCGTGTATACTAATAAAGATGAGTTCAATACTGCCCCTCATAAATACCAAACTCGAAGAATGCTTCATATCCACCAGTCCCGTTCACAAGGTTGAAAGCTTCGAGAAATGTTTCAAATGGGTGGGGGCCTTATAATTCGATACCCAAACATTTTAAAGACTTAGATGAGAACAGATTTAAATTGAGTAGGTATAGTTAATTCCATGGGAGGACTTGCTCCATATTGATTTGATGAGTACTTCGAAGCGATCAAAAGAGTCAAAACTTGAATCTGTTTCATATTTCATTACAAAACATGAAGCCGTTTCATCATTACATACTTAAGTTTTTTGTGTTCATTGTATTAGCTCTTAGTTCCTTTTATTACCAGCATAGACAATGAAATTTTCTCAAAGTATTCGGGCGTGCTCTATAAATGTTAGTGGTGTGTTGTGTTATTTACACCCAGTTCAATTCTGACTACTGCGATATTGTTAAATCTGAATAGTTGTTGATTTTTTTGGCATTATTATTATTAACCGTTGGTTGTGAATTTTATAATATTTATTTATTATTTATTCATTTATAAACATACACAAACATATTGGGTAATACCAGCATGAATATAACATTAGTGCTTCCTAATTGATCTGGGCCTAAGGACATAGACCCGTCCAGGCCGTCTATTCCAGTGTTCTCAATCTTCGGCATGATTCTCCTAACTTAGGTTGGTGTACATGTATGACATTAATATTTCATAAAAGAGCGCGAGTCTACACACTACAAGATTATACTTAATGATAGTTATCAGTTATACATCACTATTTACTAGGAGTATAGCCGAAATTATGAGATAGTGGGTGAGTGTCTTAATAAGTTCAAAACTTTGATTGGTACGGGTGGGTACTCGAACACTGATGGCGCTAGCCATGGTAACTGCCTATTATACAAATCATTCTTTAGTAAATCGACTGCTAGAAATCTGTTTACATTGCCTCTAGTGGGCCTTGCGTTTACTGTTTTCCTGAGGGAATCCCAGGATTTGTGTACATAAATCGCTAGTCTGTAAATGTAGGTCATTCTCGGAGAGAGGACGTCAAAATTGGTGTAGAGGTTCACTAATGGGGTGCGCTGGTTCGATTGAGAGGCTATACGTAGTACAGAATTTATAACTATATCAAGGCTTCGGGAGTTACCCGCATATGCTCCTCCCCAAATGATTGTGGCATATATTAGAATGCTATATACATATGCGTAGCATACCATGCGTAGATTTCGCATAGATAGCTAATTCCTTAATAAGATGAAGAAGTGAAATTATTTTCTAATTTTCATTACAAGCCCATATACATGCTCTTTCCATTTAAGATGTTGGTCGAGTGTGAGACCTAGGTACTTTATGGATTCTACTTTTGCTTCCGAGTCTACCAAGGTAGCGGAAGCATTGTTTTCACTTTTGGGATGTGAAATTTTTTTTATCTCCAAAATCAAAATTTCAACTCGCGTTTTACGTTTTAGACCTTCCTGAACAATTTTGGTTTCGTGTCTGTCTGTCTGTCTGTCCGGGAATCCTTGCCACACGCATAACTTCCACAGTTTCCATCCGATTTTGGTGAAATTTTCAGGGATTACGCGGGTTAGGCCCTAGATGGTCCCCTATGAAATTCATCACGAGCCGACCAATGGTAGCCTCTGCGCATGCGTAAACGTGAAATCCTCGAAACATCAATTTCTCCCGACCTTATGGTCCGATTTCGCCCAAATTCGAAGGGTAGTGGAAGATCAAAGGTTTGATGGTACCCTACGAGTTTCATCAAGATCGGATCAGCGGTATCGACTGCGCATGCGCAAAACTTGAAATCCTTGCAACACGTATAACTTTAACACTTTTCATCCGATTTTGATGAAATTTTCTGGGATTACGCGGCTTAGGCCCCAGATGGTCCCCTATGAAATTCATTACCGGCCGCCAAACAGTAGCCTCTGCGCATGCGTAAACATGAAATCCTTGAAACATCAAGTTCTCGCGACCTAATGGTCCGATTCCGCTCAAATTTGGGGGAAAGTTGAAGATCGGAGATTCGATGATGACCTGTGACTTTCATCTGGATCGGATCAGTGGTTCCCACTGCGCATGCGCAAACGTGAAGCTCTCATAACTTCGACAATTTTCATCCGATTTTGATAGAATTTTCAGGGATTGTGCAGGTACTAATAATCCCTTTGATGATTTTTAAAAATATATATATGATATATACAATCATGTTATGGATACGAGGAAGCTATGTGCCACACCCAACTTGGCAGACGTTTTTCTAGTTTAGTACAAGTACCTACCAGTGCATGTTAGTGGTTCTGGGTTACAGTTTTCACAATCAACTATTAAATTTGAGACTGTAGGTTGGCCAATTTTGTTTATTGAGAAAGTTATATTATATTTGGTTTTGGTGAGTGAAATTTTTATACTATTCAAGGTCATCCACTTGGTGACCTCACGCTCTCTACAAACACACACTCTCTCTACAAAACACATCTACAAACACGCTCTCTACAAAATATTGTGCAACATTTTTGCCAGTGTGAGGGGCCCTTAACTAACAAGATGAGTGATGAAAGAAGTATAATCAAATCAAATCAAATATTTTTTCATGGTTTTCACAAAAATTGCATAACAATAGTCGAACTGCATAATTTTGAAGGGACAGAGAAATAAGTAGTAAAGTAGTAGTGTAATTTTGTTCCTGTTATTTATTGGCACAATAATTGGTGCAATATTGTGAAAACTTTGAAAATCGATAACTCGAACCCGCATTTTGGTTTTCCAACTACCTACGTCCTCAATTCTTAAAACCAATACGTATAACGCTAACAACCCAAATGCGGTCTGAAGCTCTTCAGTTGCGAAAGTAATTTCAGACTCAGTCTTTTTTTCGCCTGTTGTTTTAATTTATCATCCATTAGCATAAAATGAACTTTATAGTATAATTTTATGCAAATTTATTCATATCTCTAGATAATTATTTTCAGAAGCCTGGGGTTTCAGCGTCTGGCTCACCCTATTCCTGCCTTCCTCTACCTATGTACAACAGGGCCATTATAATCTGTAAATTGCGAAACTTAGAAGTTTTTCACTTCCTTTAATAATTGTTGTCATAATCGATATTAGGCATTTTTATTACTTTTTCTGGCACAGTATTCGTTGTTATGGTTTTTTCTTCACTTCCGTTGAGCTGCAAATGTTAATTAAAAGATGGTTAGGTAATTGTTCGTTTCTCACTCCGGACCCAAATATTTGCCCTGTCAGGTTTCAGGGTGATTTTGATGAAGAAACAGTCATGAACTTGGACTTGAACTTGTCCCAGAGTTTAACGACACCACCACGTCATTTAAGGTTCCAGGATCTCCTCTAAATGTTCAGAAGAACATAATTATGTTTAGAGTAAACATATGTTTAGAGGAGATCCTGGAACCTTAAATGACGTGGTGGTGTCGTTGAACCCCGAGACAAGCTCTAGAAATGCCTGGATTGGCATTAATTTTAATTATCCTGAAATTTCATTATCCGAAATAATACTCATGTACCCGTAGCTATTTTTCAAACCAGTTTTGGGATTTTTTCCGTGTTATTTTCCCTCAATCTTAAATACGGTAAAATAAATGTCAAATTATTCCATTATGTTTCAGCAATAGGAAAGTACAGTAAATTATTATTTTATTATAATAAGCGCTCTGTTGCCATGAGGGGAATCCTCATAATTGGGCCCAATTGTGAAGTAGTTTCTGAAAATTAAGTGAATGAGAAAATGCGAAAAACAATTTTCACCCGGTGGACTTGACTAGGGGTCAATTGATCAATCCTACTTGCTAAATCGCGGAAGAGATGATCAAGTAAAAATGACCAACTTCATGAAAATCTACCAGAAACGAGTTGCCTTTGATATAATTTTTTTCATTTATTTTTGGTTACAGTAATACTCCCGACTTTTGTTCAACTTTGATTGTGAACCTACAACGTTTCGTAATTTATCAAATCAGTACAAAATTATATTTGAGTTACACTCTTAATGTAACTCTCTCTTTTTATGAATATTACCTACTAATAAATTACAGGAGAGACGACCGAGTAAAAATAAACTGGAAAAAACACTGACCCTGCCGAACCTATCTCATTATTCTACAGATACTACCGTTATTTCTAGCCAAAATTTATTACTCTATCAAAAAGAAAAAACCCGAAAATCAGCTATTTGATTTTTGATTTGTTGGAAATGGAGTGTTCTTTATCGACAATGATTGAAAAGTTGGGTAAGCGGAAATTGCTACAGGAAGTAGGTATGTTGGAAAAAAAAACCGCCTGACCGAAAAACTTTGGGAGCCCTTACTGAAAAATCATCAAAGTTATGATGTTCAGTGTTAATCTTAAAGGTACCTTACGCGAAATACTCACAAAAACGTGTTTGGTATCGTGTGAGTGAATTTCATTATTCAAGAATGAAATATAAGGTTTGTTGGGCAGCGTTGGGTCCTTGTAAGGTCTACTAGACACTTTATCTGCGCAGAACCTACTGTGCTCATTGGTAATGATAAGTACAGGAACTGAATGAACGCAGTAGGGTTCCTCGCAGATATAATACCTACAGGGTCTAACATAAATGTACGACCTAAACAAGTACCCACCGCGCTTGGAACAGACAACAGACCTAAAGTGTTGGGTACGGACAATTTTCTCAATTTGTTTGTTTTGGAGACAATAAAAACTAGGTTCGAACCAAAGGGATGGGAATGAAGAGATTGAAACTGAAATTAACGCTGATATTCTCACTATTTTGATAAACGATTTCACGGAAAATGAAAGGATTCCAACACTACCTTGCTAAAGATTTAAGTTTCAGAAATCACCTGCATACGTAGAACTCACAATCCAATAACAATCCATGATGCATAGGTACCTTACCCATTTACGACTTGCATCGAAACTTAGGAATTTACCTTGGAGGGATGAATGATAATAGAAGATGCAAGGGTGAGTAGATATTGTTTTTCTCACGGATTATATTACGATTTTAAAATTGACGACAAAATCAGAAACACGATTTGAATCCCATTAAACATCAGCTGATTTCAAGCTATCGTATTTCTATATTCTCCGTATCGGATTTCATACTACACCGAAAATGTTCATTCCTATCGATGGCATTTTCGGATAGATACTGTGGAAAAATACGGAAGAAAAATGATAGTGAACAGACGTGGGTCGGAATTTTCCGCTTTTGAACTCAGAATTGGATTCGGCACCCTCGAAAGCTGCTAAATCTCAAATTTCAGCTCAGAAATCCGTGGGTTTTGGAGGGAATAAGCCAATGAAGCCGCGTGATGTCATCGGTTCACAATCGTGAGAGCGAAAGGGTGATATTTGACAGATGCTATCACACTCTTTTTCCTTCCCCCTTTTCACCCACATCCGTCTATTTTTAACCCTCCATATCCCACCTTTTTGGAAAGTTCTCCGTAAGACCGACAATTTTAAATAATAAACAAAAATGTACGTTTATTCTCGATTTTGAAATTGCAGCGCTTTTTTCTTCAAACAATATATTTATCATTTATAACTGTTTAAACCACGATCAGAGATTCACTAAGAAATTTTGTCCATTTTTTTTTTTTGGGGGGGGGGGGGGGGGGGGGGGGGGGGTGGTGTTTTTGTCTGTTTTTGTATATTGTTATGCGGTCAACAACAATTTTGAAATAATAAGACTTGACTTTGGAAAGCTCAAACCGAAACTGACACTTTTTTATTGACAACCACTTTTCTGACAATCAACAATAACACGTGGCAATAATAAATCGAGTTTCCCAACACTTCTCCCTCCTTTTCTCTTTAGGAACTATCTTTCTAAGCTGCTGGCTTCATTCCTTGGGATATCTCGACCAAATGAACCATACTGTTCGTTATCTAATTCGACTTGGCCAATTCATATAGGTACTGTTCCTTGTGCGGTAGATTAAAATCACAGCTTGTTACAGGATAGTTCATCCCATTCTCTACACAAACCCACTGCACTTCGTATTAGGTACTACCAAATGCAATTGCTTAATGTTCGTCGCTTAGAAAATTGGCGTCTTTCCAACGATAGGCATCACATACTAATCACTTTCTTCTATAGAAATGTGCCATGTTAGTCGTTTTCTTTGGCTTTGCCTTGTAGACTCAATGGGAATGACCTGGCTTTCCAGGCAAGAAGCTCTTAAGGCCAGTTATTTCCTTCTGAATCTTCTTGTGCCAATCAGCACACCATTCCATCATTCCCTGCAGCAGGGACACATAAGCAGTTCTAACTGCTCCTTTATACCAGCCGTCTAACGAGCAGCTTATCATCCCTAACCATTGACCAAACTCGTTGTAAAAGGGTTTGGCCATCTCAGCTAGTTGCCATGTTAGAATATCGACTCGTATGGATGGTTGTTCGGTTTGCAGCACATCTTCATGTCAGGCTGAACATCCTCGACTATAAAATCGTTATCATCTTCACCCATTGCTCACCTCAATCAGGCTGGCTTGACGTATCCGAGTAGCCGTGATAGGGGACTTCATCTTTCTGAAATATGACGATGGCTCGAAACAGCAGCAAGGCCCTCAAGGCTGTCATGAGACGGACTTTTGCTGTAGCTGGTCTCCAGTCATTAGAGACCAAATCTTAATCCAGCATCCCACTTCTGACATCAAATTTTATGCAGTCAAAAACAATATTGAAATAACAATACTTGAATTTAGAACGATTAAACCGAAACTGACACTTTTAGCGAATTTTCGAAGACAATGAAGCTATTGCAAATGCTTCAAAATTTTTGTAATGCAAATTTTTGACAATTTTCTTCATGGAAATCCGTTTCAGATCATTCTAAAACGATTCCTGAAATTTAACACTTTTTCATATATATATTTATATTTATTTATATATATTTACATATGTGTTACTCCAGACTACATCTGCCCGAGGGATCGAAATAAAAAATCCAAGAAAAATTTTAAAATGTCAATAATATCAAAAGAAAGGATGAGTTCGTTGGCCAGAATTTTTGGAGTACTCCAAGGGGTCAAATTTTGAAAATTCGGAGTCAAAAATCGCTTTAAAAAACCGTGTTTTTTGTGTGAATTACCATCCTAAACATAGGACATATGGTATATTTGGAATCAGCGTGAAATTTACTACAAGAATCACCCACAAAATCGGTTAAAATGATTCTTCGGAAATTCGCTCAACTCATGCTGAATGAATGGAACTTTTATTTTTTATTGACAACCACTTTTCTCACAATCAACAAGAAGAAATGCTTAGTAACAAGATGCTCTCTGAGTCCTCATCAATGCAATCGATACATCGAGTTTCCCAACAATATTTTGTGTTTTTGGGTGTCATATTTTGTTCTCATTTTTGTTGTTATTGTATATTTTGTCTGGGTGTGTTATATTTTGAGAAAGTCTTGGGGTGTTTTGCCTGTGGTGTTTCTGTCGGTTTTGGGTGACTTTGTCTGTTTTTTATTTTTTATTTTTTTCGTAATCCGCCACTGGTGTTCATAAAATTTGTGATCATTTCATAGAAATTATTTATTTACATTTAATATAAAGAAACGGACGATTTCATTTCGAAATCATCATGTGGCTTGATTACGTATGGAGAGGAACATTCTGCTTACTCCTTACCGTTTAACCTAATTATATAGATTGTATTGATGAGGGCTCAGAGAGCATCAAACTTCTCTTGTTACTACGCATTTCTTCATTCTCCCTTCCACGAAGTTCACTGGTTGAAACTAGAAAGATGAAATCTTAGTCCAACTCCTTATTAATTTAGCTAGGTGGTGGGTACCATTGTTGTGCCACTCAAGTGATGTGGAAGAGCAAAGGTCAAGGAGCGAGGACTGGGTCAATCCTCCGGGGAGTCCTGAAAGAGTGAGAGCCCTTCTTCATTTTCATTTTACATTCAACTTCACACTGCAGCAGGAACTCGGCGATGGGCGTGAAAAGTAACCTCGGGGATAAAATATTACAAGTGGAGGGATAAAACATGAATAAAAGGGGCTTGAAGCATCCAGTGGGGTGCGACTGGGTGGTTAGGGGCGGGTCTTTGAGGAGTGAGAAACGCCTCGGTAACTTTATGTATATTAGTTCTCAATAACTTGGGGGAACAGAACATTCATAAGTTAGTAAAATGGACCACTTCATCATAAACACTTCCCTTCGGGGCTCACCCTTCAATCTTATCTTGCAAATGTTCTTATTTTGTGCCGAGTTGAAACTTGGAATTGCTGAGTGGGAGCACGCATACAAACTTTTCAAAGTGTACCCGACACTGACTTTATCCGGAGGCGAAGAATATTCAGATTGTATGATGGCGAAATCCAGTCGCTCGAACGTATCCTGTATTAGCTTTAGATATGGTAGACGTGACAGATTCACCCAACTGCCATCATTGTCCCGCAATAGAAAAGTTCCATTCATGCAGCATGAGTTGGTGAGCGAATTTTCAAACAATAATGTTAACCGATTTTGTGGGTGATTCTTATAGGAAATTTCACGCTGATTCCGAATATACCATTATGTTCCTATGTTTAGGATGGTATTTCAGACCAAAAACCTCAAAAAACACGTTTTTTAGCGATTTTTGAAACTAAATTTTCAAAATTTGACCCCTTGGAGTAACTCCAACAATTCTGGCCAACGAACTCATTCTTACTTTTGATATTATTTACATTTTAAAATTTTTTTGGATTTTTTATCTCGATCTCTTGGGCAGATATCGTCTGGAGTGACACATATTATAAATATATAGGTAAATATATATATACATATGAAAAAGTGGTGAATTTCAAGAAATCTTTTTAGAATGGTCTGAAACGGATTTACAAGAAGAAAATTATCGAAAATGTGCATTACAAAAATTTTGAAGCCATTGCAATAGCTTCATTTTCTTCGAAAATTCGCTAAAAGAGGTGAATTATGTGTGAATAGAAGGAAGCAATTCTTTCATTTTGCGGAGAAGAAGGAAGAGAATGGCTTTCAATCTTAGAGGAGGGACAGAATTTATGCGAAATAATGAAAACTCCACAACCGGACGGGTGAAAAATGCTGAAAAACTTACTGAAAAAACTCTGGTATTCGGCTTTTAGTAAAATTCTATTTCATTGTTTGTTTGTTGTTTTTTGTTTTGTTTTTTTGGGCACCACAAATGTTTTTATTATCAGGATGATGGTGGTTTCGATTTCCAAATATCCAGAGCCTTATCTTCCATCTGAGGAACTCCAGCTTCATCTTCCAAACCCAGGGATCAAATAATCTTCCTCGTGCTGCAGTCGAAGGGACAAGGCCCTGATTATTGATACCTGGGTCCTGACCTTCACCCACCCCAACACAAGGGAGTATGGCCTGCTCCATTTTCCGGCTAGAGTGCCGAAACTTGGAATTTAAAACAATCAATTTCATTGTTTTAAATCTTGTAATTCTAATTTGTAGTTAAGCCGAAGAAACTCAGTTTATGAAATGAATTATTATTTCAAGTTACCAATTTCAATTGTGACATAGGTATACATCATGTCTGTGGCTGTATAGGTTTAATAAATCCACTGCCAAAGTATAAATTCGTCTTGTAGCGATTTAGTTCAAGGAAATGCTCCGCTCTAAACTTTGGATGTAACAACTCTCCAACCAAAAAGTTTGATTCAAAATTATAGTGTAAGTGACATGGTACCTACTTACATAATATACAAAATAATACTTTCTAATAAAAAGTACATTTCCGATTAGCAGAAACTACCTTTTTAATGTTTTCTCTCCTCAATTCTCCCCTCCTACGTAATCACACAACAAGTCACAAGTTGTTAATAATCAACCGATGCTACAACATAATTTATTAGGGTAGTCTCTTGGACTGAAACTGAGATAGAAAAGAGAGAGAGAAATGTTGTATCATTTCGTGCAGGTATAAAACACAATATTTGAAGAATTTCGATGCGATAAATCGCTTAGGTTTACCCGCTTTCATTGTTCAGGAAGCAAAGAGTCAACGGGATCACCCACGGAAAAACTATCTGGCTCTCACGTGTGATAATGGCGGGTTGAAAAATTGTTCTAAACCCTGTCAAATGATGAGTTTTTCTAAACAAAGGTAATTAAGGCTCTATCTATTGAGCCCAATTTATTCCAGCTCATTAGAGCGTTCCAGCAAGTATCATGGACAGTTAAATACCACTTTCAGTAGAAAAAACTCATTTTTACAAATGTACAACACTTTGGGTGTTCAGAATAAACTAATTCCAAAAAGATAAATGCCGTTAGAAAGCATCTCATTCTAAAGATTAGAAAAAAAGTCCATCGGTTTGATTTTGCCAATAAAAGTTAACTGAAAAGCGTGGTACTCATCAAGACCCTCATTTACAAGCAAGAAAACATCGCAATATGCTGCAATTCAAAAATCCAATTTGTCAAAAGCTACTGATTCTGAACATACCATATGTTCCTATGTTCACGATGGTAATTTAATCAAAAACCTCAAAAAACACGTTTTTTTATTCATAATTTTCAAAATTCAACCCCTTAGAGTGGTCCATAAATTCTGGTCAACGAACTCATCCTTACTTTTGATATTATTGACATTTTACAATTTTTTTTTGGTATTTTTTATCTCGATTCCTCGGTCAGATATCGTCTGGAGTGACACATATAATATACTCGTATGTAAATATTTGGGATTTTGTGGGATATTTAGTTACTGAGCTGATCCGATAGGCAGCACAACCACGCGATATCCACACTCTTCCGGACATATGACACGGCTCCTTCTTGATTAACATAATATGATACCTATCTTCAAGAAGGCCAAGGGTTACAACGCTGCACTCTCCTCAGAGGGACCGACATGTCTGTTCCCCCTACCGCACCAGCTCTTCAGTAGCACAAAACCACATCGTCCCTGCCTCACCCACAACCATTTAAGGTTATACGGCAGTAATCATCACGATAGGATGGTGGAATTTGACCTGCCGTCAGTCCCAAGCAGCAGTGGATTTTATTTGGGATTTTGTGGGTTATTTATTTACTGAGCTGATCCGATAGGCAGCACAACCACGCGATATCCACACCCTTCCGGACTTGTGACACGACTCCTTCTTGATTAACATTATATGATACCTGTCTTCAAGAAGGCCAAGGATCAGCTCAGTAAATAAATAACTCACAAAATCCCAAATAAAACCACTGCTGCTTGGGACTGACGGCAGGTCTAAGAACTGCAGTTCCACCATCCTATCGTGATATATAAATATATATGTATATGAAAAAGTATTAAATTTCAGGAATCGTTTTAGAATGGTCTGAAACGGGTTTCCATGAAGAAAATTGTAAAAAATGTGCATTACTAAAATTTTGAAGCCATTGCAATAGCTTCATTTTCTTCAAAAATTCGCTAATAATTCAATCACAATGTACCTATAAGGAACTGTGTCGAAATGGAAACAAACCATCGAAATTGTCACCTTTTTTGCAAAATAGGTAATAGGATTCTGTTCTAGTCGCTCTCCAAGAAACCTTCTGATTTTCAGAGTTTCATCTTCAAAATTTAGAATATAGGTACCTACCTATGATTTCAGGAGATTAAAGTTGGGGAGTGTTTTATCGCCCCTACTGCTGAAGTGCTAACCATAATAGCATAGCATAAGTTAGTAGCCTTTGCTGTCTAACGCATTTTCCTATATATATATATATATATATAT
>JAEMON010000001.1:77030209-77058273 GCA_030264115.1 Lygus lineolaris | reverse complement strand
AAAAACGGTTAAATTTATTCTTTGAAAATTCGCCCACCAACTAATGCTGCATGAATCTAACTTTTTGACTCACCCTGTATATATCGTGCCTCAACTTAGATGTGAAGAAATCTATTAATTTTTCCTCCAAAACTGTGTAGTTCCGACGACCCTCCTCTACTTGAATGGTCTTTAGATCGAAGACTTACCACCAAACTTGTTTCGCGTAGGTAGTTATCATAATTATCAATATCAGCTCGGAGCACTTCGTTTTCTTTTCGAATTGCAGCAGAAACTCAATGCATCCCCGTAATGGTTTTAACGACAGACGTATCCTTCATCACCGTACGCTCGAATGGTAACAGCTTCTTAATGTTCACCATCAGTTTATCAGTTGGTTATTATCAACAATAATAAAGTTTCTAGACTCGTGTCTGGGTTCATTGTATATGTACCTCGCCAAGACCACCCAGTTATCAGAGTTGTCACAATCTTATAACACTGTACTTCTACTTCGATACAATACAGAGAGGTTACTATCACTACACCAGGTTTCGGTACCTTCGATGGCACAAAAAGGGACGAAAAAAGCAACTCTGGAAGAACCGGGATCGGAATGGGGCCTCTGAAAACCCAACACAAGCAAGAAAGTCCTGCTCTATCAATCCATTAGTAAAAGAAGGAGCACATGGTGAGGGTGTACAAGGAGTAGTGAAGATGATAGTAATAATAATTTTCTAGATATTCCTAAAATCTGGTCGAATATAAAATTAATTCTGATTAGTAGGTCCCCAGTTGGTACCTACCAATCAGAATCAATAATAATAATATTAAGTACACGAATCCTGAGCACTATTTTGCTGGCCTGAGAACTCTCAAGAACTACTTTATTTAAGATCGACAAAAGTGTACCATATAAACTGTAATGTGGGTGTGTTCCCGCACACTTCAAGGTTGACCAATACATTTTTCTGGGACATTACGAAGGTATAGGTAGTTCATTTTAATGGTATCCGAACTCAATTTATGTTAGTTACGTTTTAACGCGATACGTGAACACTTTTTTGAAACCACTTTTCCTCCCTCCTTTCGCAAGCTCATTCTTGAGACTCATATTCATTAAATAGGTAAGTGCTACTACAGATTGAGGGTTATTTTAGTTCAGAATTTTCTCTTGTAGCTTTTTCATCGTTCAGCTTGAGGTATGGGATACAATACATAATAAAAATAGCTTCTGTTCGTTCCCCGTGCTTCTTAAATACCAACGGGGTTTCTTCCTGGTTCTTTTCCCCGTTTGTTGTATTCATATTTTACCGTGAGTGGGTTTTCCTGTTTCCAGGAGCTTAAATCCATCTAGAAATACCGCGCGTCGTAAATTGTTAGCAAAATGGTTCTACCGTCATGGTATACGTTATACCAAAATGTATAAATATAAGTTTTTCTAGTGTCTGAGTATTTTCTTTTCCAAAAGAGATTTTCATTGAACCTCTTTAAGGGCTATTCGCATCAACTTCCCGAAAGAGATTTTCGGCGGCTTTTATGAAGGGACACGTTTAAGGATGTGTGTGTTTCTGAGAGATATTTTTGTCAACTTGTTTCTGTGGTATCTAATTTAGCTGTAGTTGGTTTCCTCATCCTAATTTGCCTTCGTTTCATCTGTTATCTAGTTCGTATCAGCTTATTTGCTTATTGTTGTTCGTCTTTCTGACTATACAGTCCACGAATGATCATGGCCTCCTGTAACAGCGATCGCCAGGTGCCTCGGTTCTGCACAGTGGTCCTCCATTCACGAACTCCCAAGATTGTGCGAAGGTCCTTGGCTCTCATGAACAAGCCAGGCGTCTTCCCGTTCTTCTTGTTCGGAACAGGTCCCTCATTCATCAACTTCTTGGGAATCTCTTTCATTCATTCGAGTGAAATGTCCTGCCCGGCGGAGACGACTACGAACCACGTCTCTTTCCCCCCAGAATAGCATAATCTCATGGTTCGTACTTCTTCTCCAGATCGGACCATCTCGTACAGCACTGTAGATCTTTTACAAGATGGATCGCTAGAAACTTTGTGATGCTGACTCATCGTATACTGTTATTGTCCAACTTTCAGACCCATATCTTGAAATTGGTCTGATGAGAGATTCAAATACCTTGAGTGGCTCGTGAAAGGAGTCCGCTTTTAAATTGCTTTTGCAGCCCAAAATAGCATTGGTTAGCCACCATGATTCGCCTTTTTATTTCAGGAATCATCCGATTATCCTCTTACTGATCCAATTGTGGCAAAATTCGTACGTCAAAGTCAGCCTCAAACTATTAGGGAGAATTTGAGCAAAATCGGTCCATTAGAAACTGAAAACCCGGAGTTTCAGGAAAATGCGCGCACACTACTAGCGGTCTGACGGTGATGAAATTGATAAGGGACCGTCACGAGACCAACCCGCACAATCCAGACAGACAGAAAGCCAGAAAGAGATACGAAACCAAAATTGTTCAGAACGATCTGAAGTGCATAAAGCAAGAGGACATTTTGATTTTGGAGGATATAATTTTGTTCACTTCCTACACGAATACATAGCCCTACCCTCGTTAGAATGGAATGAAAAAACAAAAGTACTGCAAATAAAATCGGCCACAGAGAGGGTCACCTAATCGGCGCTCATAATGCAAATGAGTTTTCGTTGGGAAAAGCGTGGAAAGGGATTACAACGTTTATTCTTTAAACTGACTTACCTACTAGCCAACACAACGCATTGAACGACCAGGGTTTTTTCTGCAACCATCAGTGGAATGGTGGATAAATAATTGCTGACAAAAATTTTCGCACCTTGGTAGTTGTAGGTACTCAGGGACGTTTTCAACTACAAGCAAGTTGACCCTTTTCGTACTCACCACCCGTTTTTTCCCCACACGATGCGAATGAGACACTGTTTGTTCCTCAGTGGAACAGTTCATATAGGAGGAAATAAGCTCCCTTCCACCCCTCCTAGTTTATCGTCAATCTTCTTAATGTGAGTACCTCTCTGATACTTTATCTTCTTCCTAACCTCGTGGTTCCATTCCTGAAGATAGGCACTTACCAAAATCTTCTTCCCCAACTTAGTTTTCTGAGCCTCTCATTTAAAAGAAACAATATACTCGAGTTAATACCTATTTACTTTTATTATCACGTAACAGACATAATTTAAGCGTAATCAATTTTCCAATCGTACGGTTATATGCTAAAACTAAATACGCAATATAAAAACTAGTGCTAAGTTGGTTGGGCAGTATAGTTTCATCACTATTGTAACATGGACGTATTATAATCAGTTAGTGCACATTTCACACAAATTTTTTTCACCGGAATTATGCCTATGACAACGAATTCCAAGTATGCCCTTGCGCAGTAGCTATTATTGATCCAACCGTGATCAAATTCAAGTAATTGTCTTGAAGTCAGCCCCCAACTACCCTCCGACTTTCAGCGAAATCGGTCCATTAGGAACTGAGAAATCGTAGTTTCAGGAAATTCACGGTTGCTCATGCACACAAGGTACTTATGGTCCGGTGGCTATTAAATTAATAGGGGCCGTCCAAGGGCTACCCCGGATATTCCCTGACATTTTCACCGAAATTGGTGGAGTAGTTTCGGAGTTATGGAAATGAAAACACTTTTCAAGTTTGCATGCACTGTAGCTATCACTGATCCAATCATGACGGAATTTATAGGAAACTCTCTTGGAGTCATCCCCAACTACCCTCCGATTAGAGCGAAATCAGTCAATTGAGCTATAGTAGTTCTGCGAATTTCACGTCTTCGCATGCGTACACGCTACTAGTTGTCCGATGGTGATGAAATTAATATGGGACCGTCACGGGCCTAACCCGCACAATCCGTGGAAATTTCATCGTATGCGGACCATCATACTTCATGTAGTTTTGCCTCGGACAAGGAATTGACTACAGAAGGAAAGATAGACACAGAACCAGAATTGTTCAGAAAGCTCTGAAACGTAAAAAGCAAGTGGAAATTTTGATTTTTGAGGACAACATTTCTCTCTTATTTTAGCGCCGTTGACAACAATACGGGAGAGGTGTGGTAGTGGAGGGGAGTGAGTCTGAAGTGGACGAGGATCCATGAGTCGCAGAGGATGACGGCGAGTTCAAAGAGCGAGAAATTCACCGCAGGGTTCAACACAACAATGTAATAAATATTCTAAATTGGGAATTGGGTTACTATTGGATGCTGATGGCGTGATACAAGTATCAACCAAACCTCTCATGCTGTTTAGGTCTTGCATGGTGCAGCCGTGGCGTGGTGAATTGGTGAGAGGCGAGGTGATGAGTGAGGGGGTACCTTTTGTTCCCAACGACCATTGTAGTTAATGTTAATCAATAACAAAACTCCAAATCAACACATAAAAAGGGTAAACTAGTTTATACATTTTTAAACTTGTACCAAAGTTATCTTTGGTGTAGGCATAAAAATATTTTCCAATGGAGATCTGTGACGACCTTAACAATCGATAAGACTGGACCCAGGGGGCGGAAGGAAGGATGAATCCATTCTCCTCGACGCAATATAATAATATATCAACGCCTATATCCATGTTAATGAGCCCAAATATTCTAAAAATGCCATTTTAAACACCCAATTTTTTAAAAATTTACCGGACCCCCTTAACTGGGGGTATTCCATACCCCCCAAGCCCCCCCCCCCCCCCCCCCCCCCCCCGTGGGCCTGGGACATTCCAATAGAAAATCAGGATAGGTACGGAAACCTGACGGAAATATGCGAAAGCGCGTCCACCAACTTACAGAAAGCGACAGAAGCCCCTTTTTTTGTGACAGCTCTCCCATTTTTGTACCACATGCAACGAGATGAAGCCACGAAAATGTTTTCAATTTTCGGCTAAACACCATTAACACAACAAAAACTGAAAAATCAACCAAATAAGTTTATATAAGGTGAGTAAATCGTCCAAAATCTCTTAATAAGTAATATTCTGATTTAGTGAAATAAAAATATAGGTACCTAATTATTATAATATTTTGTTATTTTAAATTTTGTTAACACAGAAACATCTTAAAATGAGGTTGTAAAGAGGTATGAAGAATTACAACTATACTCATCACAAATCAATTTTTCAATAAATATATTTTTTACAAAAAGGTAACAATTTGTTTTATTTTTAAGTGTATGTTTCATCGTTTAAAAACTTTTTATCATGTGAATAAATAATCCCAAGTTTTTAAACAATAAAACAACACGGAGTAACACAGGATACTGAACTTGTGTTGAGTGAAGACAATAATACTTTTATCAGGAAAAACATGGAAGTAGGAAAAGTTCTTCGATGGAAGTAAGGATCCCACTTCCATGGTTGATAAACAGACCATCATTGCTTGAGTGGAGCTTTGAGGAAGTGTACTGCGTGCTAAATCTATCCTCTCGGCAACAGTAGCACTGTGACAGAGATAGTAGGACAACAGTGATAATCGTGATTGACGAAAAACCAACCAGGCTACAGCAGTAATCCAGTTGACTAAACTACAGAGGCAAGCTTGCCTTGGTATATCTGGAGCAATGAGTACGACCCCTACAGCAGCATTAGAGGTTCTTTTTGACCTCAATCCTCTCCACATTTTTGTCCAGAGGACAGCCTTCCTGGGGGTACCAGAAAGTTGCAAATGGGAAGACTCAAGCTCCCTCCACGTAAGGGCAGTTACATGGAAATACTGGACAATGTCCACACGGATCCAGTGACGCTGTCAGTTTCTGACGTAATGTTGGAAAATATGAACTTTGAGCTACCATTCAAGGTGATCATCAATGATTGTTAATGCTGGAAGAGAGGCATGCCTAAACACGAAAACCAGGTTCACTTCTCTGGTATACAGATGGTTCTGTGATGAACGGAAGAGCTGGCCTAGTGAAGGCCCGAATTATAGCATAGCTAAACCCCTGGGTTCTGCAGCCACCATCTATCAAGCCGAGACCCATGCCACAGAAATATGTGCACAAGAGATTGCCAGGAAACAACTCAAAGGTGTGAGAATATTGTCAGATAGCCAGGCAGCCCTAAAGGCTATATCAGCCTACTCAATAACTTCTAGGCTGGCCTGGGATTGTCTGAACTCTCTTAGAGTGGCTGCTCAGGGTAATAAATTCACTTTGCTCTGGGCACCTGGCCATGAGGGAATAGAAGGCAATGAAGAGGCCGATTGCCTCGCTAAGAAGGGATCAGAGTCCCAGCCTTTTGGTCCTGAACCAGGGGCGAGGGCTCCAGTCATCGCTAGATGAGACAATGACTAGAGAATATAGTGACAAAAAATAAAAAACATTATTTTTCCATTTTTTGGGGTTTATTTGGAGGCGGTGGAGTTCGAGATGTGAGGCAGGAGAGTCCAAATTTAAACGCGCGCGGGAGAGAGGCCCTTCTAGTTTCCCCCCAGCACCACAACCCTTTGGCTGGGGAAAGGGAAGGTGGCGTATCTGGGATAGACCGCTTGATAGCGTGAAGCAGAAGTGAGAGGGAGGGCGTTTGCTATACCAAAGAAGCTCCTCTGGGATGCACACCCTTAGGCGAAGCTTGGTAGGTACTTCTCAGAAGGGTGATAACGGAGGGGAAAATTGGCAACTCGAGATGTGGTGTGATGTGTAATAAATTCAGAGCTTTTCAACGAGTAGGAAACGATTTTTGTGGGGTGGAAAATGAGGGAGTTATATTTCCCTAGCAACGATTGGTTGTACGTAAAAGTATCAGAAAAACTGATGTTCTTTGATGAAAAGGGCAAACAGCCCGAAAGAACAGCTTCTTTTTTGTTTATAACCTGATTTATCGCACCCCTGGAGGTTACAACTTTCCCAATTCCTTCTAGATTTCGCGGGTAAATAATCGATTTTATCCTTATCTGTTGGATGGCTGCCTGAAGGATAATTCCCCATTGATAAACACAGCAGCTGTGGACACCACTTTCATCTGTCAGACAGCGCTATCTTTCAGGTTCCAATCCGAAAAGTAAATTGGTGAATTGATAAACCGCCCCTAAGTAACTGTAAAATAAAATAAGTTAATCTAATCCGTAACATTTCGGTGGATATCATATGATACTGGTATCGATACTTTTGATACGATACCAGTATCGTTCAAGTTAGCACATACGCAGTGGCTATAGTGAAATTCATAGGCCTTTAGGGGTCTTTGAGTTAGCCCCAACTGCCCTCAGAATTTGAGCAGAATCTGTCTATTAGGAACTGAGAAATCGTAGTTTCGGGAATTGAACATTTGGGCATGCACACAAGCTGGTGGTGGTCAGGTGGCTGTGCAATTAATAGAGGACAGTCTGTTTGCTATCCCATACAATTCTCTGAAAATATCACCAGAATCGGTCGAGTCATGAAGATACATTTCAAGTTTGCGCATGCGCAGTAGGTATTACTGATCCTATCGTGACGAAATTCGTAGGTAATTGTCTTGGAGTCAGCCTCCTTCCACCTAACCTATGAATTTGTCCATTTCGCTGTTGTTGTTCAGGAAAATAACGCTTACGCATGCGTACACACCACTATCGATCTGACGGCGACGAAATTCATGGGGGGCCGCTTAGGCTCTAACCCGCGTAATCCCTAGAAATTCCATCGAAATTGGTTTAGTAGTTCCGGAGATATGAGTGTGGCTACGAATGACATGTTTGCGCATGCGCAGTAGCTATTACTGACCCTATCGTGAAGAAATTAATTAGTTATTGTCTTAGGGGTCAGCCCCAACTTCCCTCCTGATTTTAGCGAAATCGTTCACGCGTACACGCTACTAGTGTTCCGAAGACGATGAAATTGATATCGGACCGTCACGGGACTAACCCGCACAATCCCTGAAAATTTCATCGAAATCGGACAAAAACTTCATATTAGTTTTGCCTGGGACAAGGAATTGCCCACAGACAGACATACATACGGACAGACAGACATGGGACCAAAATGTTAAGAAAACGAATGAAGCAACTGGGAAAAAAAATTTCTTGCACGAATTTATAGTTTCCTACCTTCGGTAGTGAGGGAGCAAAATTAATGTATTTGATCACCTGTTCGTCGAATGGGAATTTCTTGGTTACTATGGAAAACAATATTGAAATTCTATATAATATAGGTCCCATTTTGGGTTTAGTTATGCCTCGCAGCTCGGCGTTATCCAAGGGGTGAAAAATATAGGTTGTGTTTTCAACGCCCTAGCTCGAAAACTTCAAATAAGAAGGCATGCGTTCCTCGTCAATTTTGAATAGCTTTCTATTTTTAGAATATAATACGACTACTCAGAGCACTGTAGGACCAACTGTTCGCTCCCTACAAGGAGTTAAGGGTTGAACGGAAAAAGAGCAGAAACACTAAAGTGAATCGCGAATATTTCTGAGAAGGCCTCCAATTCGAAGGTTACATTACAAGTGATCACCTGCTCATTGAATGAGCTATAGTGAAATTTCCATGAATTTGAAATATTTCTTCGTTCGGGGGAAAACGGGTGGTGCTTGTGTATACATGGTATCCCGTCCATGTATTTCCTTCGGTTTTGAAATTACAGGGAATTCAATGACTTACAAAACCAACCTAACAGCGACCTGGCCATCGTTTGACGTCCTCAGTATGGATCCAGCATGTTGCTTCATTTGAGGATTAGACCTTCAGAAAATCTCCTATGAATTTCATCGTCGTCGGACCAATGGTATGAACCATCAATTATAAGTAACTTGAAGAGTTCTGACAGAGTTTTTGATCCGATTCCACCGAGCACCCTCTTAATTATTCATTCTGAAGTAGAAGCGGGTGGAAGCGGTTGATGCAGGTGTAGATATTTATGAGAAAGTATTCAAGCCTCTCTGCTCCACGCCTCTCGTCTCGGCATGCCGGCATCTCTCATAATCACTGTTCCCAACTTCGTCATACCTACTCGCGTTTCTCTTCGAGTTTCAAAACCTCAAAATCCAATCTTCACAAAACTTTACTGGTGCCTACCCAACGATCCACTACAAGCAGTTTACTGCATTCGTTGAGACGCTCTCGTCTAATGTAGTAATAGTAATATAGGAATCCAATATAGTCATAGGAAACAATATCAAGTACTAAAGGTGGGCGAGTGAGGAGGTATATCTCCATTTTTGGGAAAAATGAGGGTTTTTTTCAGTGCTCCAGATGGGCGATTGTGATAGTCATGGTGGAGTAAAGTACCTACCCACATACTACATGAAGATTAATTCATGTGAAGAAAGTCAGAGCTATAGTTTTCCCGGACCTCCAAAGATAGAACAAATGGTTGGGATTTCCGTGCAAGAAATATACTTATCCGTTATATTCCGTATCACCGACATCAACTCCAGTTCCAGCGATGGTATGTAAATAGAGATCTATTATATAATATCTAATTGATTCCCTAGCGAACTTTTGGCTGGAGATAAGGTTTTTCTCTCGAGGAATTCTCGTGTTTTACCAAGAAATACTATAAGTCATTGTGATTTTCATGGGGTTTTTTGTTGTCTCTTAAAGATCCCAACTTTGAACAAAATACCCAAATGATTTTCATTGTTTATCGCGTCTATAATGATTATCATGGATACTGAATAAAACCTTGAATTACGAGCTCTCTCCAAGGATACCTACTTGCTAGTAGTAATTTTGATTTAGTTTTACGCTTTCCTATTTTCTATAAATTAACACATTAAAACATTAAAATTTTCCTAAAAGGCGTTCATGCCGGATGTGGGTTTTGATAGATGAATAAATTTGGCGTATGTCGGTTAAAATTTGTACAGATGTAGGTGCTCACACATTGTCCTCTGATATATTTTTAGGCGCGGGCTGGTATGACGTAGCAAGTTTAAAATACAATACCAATTTTGCTCATCAGGAACTCCTTATGTTCCACCTTTTCGGAAAGGAAGGTGAGACCATTCAAGTGAAGAAGTAAAACAATAACCATGCGCAAAGCCCAATGGGCTTGATGTTCTGGCTCTGGTTCTCAAGACTCACGGTTCGAAGCCCGAACACGTCAGATTTTTTTTTTTTTTTTTTTTAATTTGTAGAGGTATAGGGTTCACGAGTAAGTACCGTTCTCCCATTAAAAATTTGGACTTGATACAACCTTCCAAAATACATGAAATAGTATGGCGGTATTTCGACATTTCGACAATTTCATGTTTTATTGGGATTAGAATAAAAATATATTAATTTCTCGGCTAACAAAGCGTGCTTTAGGAATTGACACGATTGTTTTTCATGTTTGTAGAAACTAAAATTCAAAATCAGAAATTTGAAACGATTTATTATAATGATAGTACTACAGTAGTTCACAATTTAGTAAAAATAGTTGATTTTTGAACAACTTCACTATGATAGATCCAAAAATTTAAGTGAATACCAAAACATTCAGAAATTTGTTGAAATGAATTGAAATAGTTATTCACAATTATTGTGTCCTTTAACATCATGATCTAGCAGTCATCACAATGGTTGTGCAGAGTTTCAACGAAGCCCGAGCGAATAATGAACGTTAATTAGTTGCAGAACAATTGAAGCAGATTCCCTGTTCTTACAATTTTCACAATTCCAGCCGACCGACGCCGACGTCTTCTAGTGAACTGAATATGTTCGAGGCGCGCAAAGCCAAACTGATGTCTCCTGAGCAAATTTTTGAATATGATTCGAGCTGATACCAGGCGTTACAATACTGAAAAAATGTAGGTATTTCCTTAACAGTCGTGTTTTTCACTTCACTAATAAGAAGAATCACTACCACTACCTGCCTACATCAATAATACAGTATTGAGTTCCGAAAACCTACGTTTGGAAACGACGAAGGAGATGAAGTAGAGCTAAAATGAAGCTCAATGATTTCATTGATGAAATTGGTGGGTGAAAACTAATCCATTAAAGCCAATGATTACGAGAAGCCCAAGGGTGGAAAAAATGAGGGTGCAGGAGATAGGATCAAGGAGGAAGTCTCCGGACCAGTTTCTGACATCCAACAACCAATCAAACGTATGGTCTGAAGAGTCAGGCCGTCCAGCATGTAGAGTACAGATTTTCATCGGACGGAGACAACAAATTACTCGCCGCTACGGCTACCCTTGTCAACCTTCCACACATGTGTTCGTTCCCGTATAGGACATGATTGATTGTTTTTCAATCGAAAATAATCTTCTTACTCAATACAAGGCGTTGCCCCGGAGCGAGGAGGATGCTCAATAACACGCTCTGGGTTCGATGTATTAACAGAGAGTATTCGGATATACCCACTCGTTCCCGAACACTTCTGAAACCAATGAATATGGGCAGATTTGGTCTCAAAATGTCGACTTGAGCGAATGCACAAACGTGAAAACCGTAAAGCCTCCAAACAACGAACCGTTGAGGTGGGATATAGTTGAGTGGGGTACTAGAAGTAGGAAATTATTATGACCTACGGTCGAGCCATGTAATCCATGGCTTACTCTACGTCAGATGTTTGAATCAAAGCAAAGTTGTATATTACTCATTTTTTCAATATTCAGCTATTTACAGACAAAGTTTCCGGGAGAAGGTTATCAACCTTACATAACTTACAGTTTATAGAAACTGGCCTTCGCATACGAAACCGACTAAGGTGCTGCCACTCAGCCAAAGCGAAATTATCTGTAAACTTATTTCATTAATACTTCTCAAAGGAAATAAATAAACTTGTTTTATGGGCGCTCATCAAAGTTTACTAGACTTTCAACGCATCTTAATTTAATTGAAGTTTACGGAACAGTTCCAAACTTTACAACTGCTGCGCTGAACCCTCCCCCCGTTCCACCAAGTCAGCTTGCCCTCCATTTTTCTCCTGTACAATTTTCCTCTTCCTCCAAAACTCCCATTATGCAGACTTAGGTTGGGAACCAGAGGGGTAGCCAGCGCTTAGTAGAGAAAGATGCACTTCGTAAAGTATGTATGTAACAACGGTCCCAACCTCATAAGATTCTGTTTCTCACCGGGGATAATATTTACCGAAGACTGGGAGTTATTCCGATGGTTGATTGAGAGAGGATTTCTCACCTGTTTCTATCGTGCAGGGGTTCCCCAAGGGTTCGTCCTGTAGCCCCTAGCATTTATACGCTTCATAAATATAAATTATAAAATATAAAGTAAAAAATATAAAATATAAAATATAAAATATAAAATATAAAATATAAAATATAAAATATAAAATATAAAACATAAAATATAAAATATAAAATATAAAATATAAAATATAAATATAAATATAATTATAAATTTTAATATACTCTGTCGAAAATGTCTACAGACTGTTACCATCATTTTACTTATACGCAGATAATCTCATTGTTGACTTGAATGTTTTACTGGTAAGATAAATACTGGATTGTGCGTTGAACTGATGAATATGACAGTAAGAAAGGCGAAAAGCTGGGCTGTTGAAAATGATTTTAAGATAATTTGGAGTAAAACTACAGCATCCATAGTTAGCAGCCCTCTCTACACAAACGAACTGGACTTTCAATATCTTCCTAAAATAATAATATCCATAATATATAACCTTGATTAGGCCGAGAAGATCACATACTTACTTGGGTATTGAAATCAGTAACAAATCTCTTGGTCACCATAATTATTAAATTCGTACGTTTAGGTTTGTAATGTTTCGAAAATTAATATTGGAGTTTTAGGTCGGATGAACACTGACCGATATGTTCCGAAATTAACCCATAGTTACACACTAGGCGGGTATCTTCCCACACTTTAAGAAAAACAGAAACAGAGTTGAAACCCTTCAATGTTTACCAACTATCGTTCCAGGTATCTTTCCTCCGACCTTTTTCGAGCAAGGAAATGCCCCCACCAACATTATTTCGACGTATTCTCAGTAAAGGAAGTTGATACAAGTGGACAGATGTAGGAGAAGAGTTATATTAAACCTGAGACGGCTAATAATGTCAAAATTTCAATATCAAAAGAAAGGGTGAGTTGGGCAGAATTTTAGGAGTATGTAAAGGGGTCAAATTTTGAAAATTTTGAGTCAAAAATCGCTTTAAAGGAAGTGTTTTTGAGGTTTCTGGTGTAAATGACTATCTTAAACATAGGATCATACGGTATATTCGGAATCAGCATAAAATTTCCTGTAAGAATGACCCACCAAATCGGTTAAAATTTTCCTTTGAAAATTCGCTCATCAACTCATGCTGCATGAATGGAACTTTTTATTCACTGAGCTGATCTAATGGCCAGAACAACCACACGATATCCATCCTTCCACGGACTTGTGAGGGGTTTCTTTATGACCTATAGTCAAGAATTCCCAGAGTTACAGCTGCACTCTCCTCCGATTGTTATCAAGAACTTATTTTTTATACTACTTTATATCCTCAAGAAATATATTTTTTAGGAGTGACATCCCTGAATGTCTTCTTGCCAACTTTGTGGAACTTTGTGTGCGCTGAGGTCCTTAGCATGAATACACCCAACGAGAAGAAAGGAGTTGTCATAATGGAAAGTCGAGAATGCAGTTAGAAGCTTCACCAGATAAGGTTAAGGAGGGCTTGCAGTTGAAATCTTCTCAAAAGGTCGAAGCTGAAGTTTTAACCTTGTTATAAGCATTGTTTATTAAATTTATGATTGTTCCCAGTCTCTATAATATTGCATCCATATGTATTCACGTGTTGGGTACCAGTAGTTGATTTTGGATTTTCGTGTAGTTTCCTACCGTATACTTTCGGGACGATCACGTATTCTGTGAAGGATGATAAGGTGCCACTGTTCTATAATCCCGGCTTTTTATACTTCTATGAGTACCTGATTTGAGATGAATAAAGAATGATCATCTCGCCTATATGTTTTATAGTTGGATAATCATGTTCGCTACTGGTTTGATGTAAGCTTTCCATTCCTGATCTAACGACCTGTAATCCATGAAGTGGAAGAACAATGTGTTTATTTTATTATTTTTATTATGTGTCCTTAGAGATTTTGACTCGTGTATGAACCCCTTGAATTGAACTGTAAATTCAAATATTCACTGTTCAGTTTTCCTAGTCATTAGAGGATTACAAAAATCCTGAGCCATGATGTAACTATTGACTTTGTATATTTTATACCTTGAACAAATATTACGTCAATCTCTCTCACTCGTTTTCTCTCTACCATTCTCGTCTTGCTGAAAGCGGCTAAAATTCTGGTCGCCCAGTGAAAATACGGCGAGCTGGTGGTTGATACTCTCACGTAGGTGAAGTAAAGAGGGAAAGGAGCGTTGAGTGTGGACTCCTGATGGAAATTCGATAAATATATTTCTCTTTCCGTGTTGGGCACATTATTCTTTTGTCTTCCTGGTCTTCGCATGCGTAACATCTCCTCCCTTCAAATGCACGTGAAGAATATCTGACTTCAATACCTCTTCTACTTCACTTATATGAACACGAGTTATTTGGAATGACGAGGAGCACGCTGTTACGTCCCTTAACCTCCCCTCCAAAATGTAGGGGAAAAATGTGCAGAATGGTATTTTGGGTTTCTCTCACTATATTATGTGTGGGCGCATCAGTGAAGACTGACTGTGAAGACCTTGTCAGAGATTATCTCTGGCTCCTATAAATGGGTGCATTTCCATTCCTTCAAAATCACACAAATAAGTTAACTTCATGGATGCGCCAACCTTATACTCTGAACACAGGTTTCATACGTGAATCACACGGGGAGGTACTGCCTATGCCTATCTTACCTCCATAAGTTCATTTATTCCACTTATTGAGGTAAGAACAAGGTAGGTATGGTAAAGCACTTCTTCCCGTACGAATCATAATATATATATAATCGTAAAATAAAACCTTCATTCAAACCGAAAAAATAACATCACAAACATTATTATTATTTACAACTCTGATGCTGAGTTGATTGAAACTACCTAGGTATGTTGAGTTGATGATGAGGAATTGGCAGAGTTTTACTCTCTTATCTCACAATGTACTACCCTTAATCGGAGTTGGAAGATACCAACGGTACTTTAAATCACAAGAAAATCGTAGTAGAGTAGAAACTCAATATTATACCTACCGTGACATCATCCAGCAAGGGGCTGAGGTTTCAGAAGCCCGTTAATAGCTTGCAAGCCGTTAGAAGTAAAATCCTTGATAACGCAGTGAGTGCTGTGCCATAACTCGGCTCATCAAGTTACGCCTTCGTTCAAACTTTTCTACTCCAGTTTTACAACATGTCGTTATTTTCTTGATTACATTCAGCGGAAGTATGCGTTTTTCGGCGAGTTCTTCGTGTGGTTTGTGGGAGTTGTTTTGTAACTATCAAGGCAGCGTTCCATTTTGTTTTCTCAATTTCGCAACTCATGAAAGAGTTATCAACCCGGGAAATGTAGTGGAGCTAAAAATGCCATTGGTGTTCTTTTGAGCAGTATCTCGTTTGTGGAGGGATAAGAGGATATTCATAAGCAACAAAAGAACTTTCGTTTGTTTGAAGGAATAGTTAAGAATGAAGATCCAAGTCAAAACATTCCTTACCCTGTTTGTGTTCATGAGTGGGTATTCTATCTTTCTTCAGTGTAATCTTAATTCATATACGTCAAGACCAACCTAAATCTATGAGATTTTCCATCATCATTCGACACTATACATTTATAGTTGAGAACATGTTTTAACTAGTACGAATCGTTGTACATACCTGTCACATACCTCTTCTGTCAAGAAGCCCTACTCAATGAAAGCTTGAAACTTCACCAGAAACTCATGTATGAGTCTCAATTCACACTAAATCGGCTACAATTCAATTCCAACATTTTTGTTAGCGTTATTGTACCTTCCGATGCATCTTAAAGCTGCTAATGTGTCTTCTAAAGTGGAGGTCGAAGTATCTGAGAAATAGCTTGCTAATATTTATTTTCCTATGCATCGCAGCGTTTTATTTGCAGGAAAACATGATTCATCAGAACAATCAAGACTGATCAGAAACTGCGAGACGCTCAGCATGAGGTTAAACCTAATGATAGAAAGCTCAAAGTCTCAAAGTCACCAACTTGGTTTTGAATGCCAACCTCATTCTGCAAAAAAATACGCAGTGAGCTGAAAGCGAGAGACGCTTTGAAGAAACTTCCAGTAAACGCGACCTAGGTAATGATGCAAATTAACTGAAAGACCAATGAGACATGAACAGACACACGAATGAAAAATATATGCACATTACATTCACTAATTATGTACACTAATTTAAAAGAAGGATAAGCCGATATTATCCTAGTCCTCACCCCCAAACAGTAATGGACCTGAAGGCTACTGCTATCATGGGAGAGATGATGGTACCTATCCAATATGTTTGTTGGTCACATGCTAGTAACATCTATAGGCACAGTAATAGAATCAACTAAATCTCGCTCATATCAAGAATCTCTGCAGTAATCCTTAGTTTACTGTTAATTGTTTAGTGCGCTGAGGAGAGGGTATTCTAGAAAGAGCTTAAGCCTGAAAATCTGGGTCTCTTTCTCCAGGCATGAAGACATTAATGGTATGTAATAGTGGTATCGGTTCATCATGACTGGTGACATGTTTGTAACATCTTTAGGCAAAGTCAAACAAATCTTCTTGAATCACAAATCTCCTCAGTAATCCATAGTTGCCTTTAGATTGTTTGGCGGGATGAGGTGACCCTGAGCCTATGAGCCTCTTTCTCCTTGCACGAAGACAATCTAACGATGGTATTGGTTCATCATGGTTTGTAACATCTGGAGCTACAGTAATTGGATGAACCAAACCTTCCAGTTCCCATCACAAATCTCTGCAGTAATCCATAGTTTCCTGTAGGTTGTTTGGTGGCTGAGGCGAGAGTATTCCAGGAATATCCTGCTAATGTTTCTTTCTCCTACCCTCGCGTTTCAGTTTAATCGAGGAGGACGGTAGAAGGTTCACGAGATAGAGGAGGAGGTGCCGTTTGACGGTGGAGGAAGGATGGGAGAGCCGGGAAAGAGAACGACGAGTCGGGGTATAAAGAGCGCCCCAACCGGAATGGGCGAGAGGCACAATAGATGTTATCATAGCCCCAACTGATGACCGCACTTTACGCCCTCGCCTCAGAGTTTCATCTCCTTTTCCGCAGGTTAAGATTATATTGAAAGAAGGGTCGTGCTCAGATCCCAGAACCCGATAATTGGATTAATAAAGCAAGTGGTGAAAATCGTTTCATTTTGTGAGAAAAGAGGAAAGATCTGGTCTGGATGACACCGACCTTTGTGGCACATCGACGTCAGAGATACCAGTATTCAGTGAACTCTAGGTTGAAACGGGAATATGGGTGAGGAGATCATTGTTCGAGATTTAGTTCTCCACGGTGTATATGCCACCCTAATACATACACCCCCCCCCCCCCCCCCCAAATCACCAACACTCGTGAGATGTGAAATGAAAAAATGTAACTGGTCGTGAAATGAACTCTACCCTTTAGCATTATGATGCCATAATTATTTTAAGACGTCATCTCATAAATATGTACAGGCTGTCACGCATCAAGCATTAGTACTCCTCACTCAGACCTCTATATATGCCTGGTAGGAGAGATGGGAACCTGAGAACTTATTTGTCTGAGTTTGGATGAATTATAAAGTAGACATTCATAATTACGTAATTGCTGTCTAATTATTCACTCTAATTTATACAAGTCCATTCTACCTTTGGAAAAGCTGTGTTGCTTAGCGGACTTGACCATCTTCCATAAGCTCCTAAATAACCAAGTCCTCTGCCCAACTCCGCTGTCCAAAATCGGGGTCCTAGCTCCCCGCACCTCAGCCCGATCCCTCTAGCTCTTCCACGATCCGTTCTCCGCCACTGACTACCAAGTAAATCTACCACTTTACCTTCTTCCTCGTAATACAGCCAACTTGTTCATTGGTATGAACCCGGACTTGGACTTTTTCGTTTCACCTCTTTCTTCCCTGAGGAAATTGATCGCCCCCTCCTCCACGTTGTACAACGCATTGAATCATTTTATCAAACTCTCCACTTTTCTCCACACTTCTCATCTATCTAATTTGTTGTTATTATTGTTCTTCTGTTTTCAATAGAATATTTCACAATCGAATTGATCTGGGTTGAGCAAGAAAGTAGATACGTAGGTGACTTCAGTATATCTGCACTCATGACTCTTATAACATGAATTTTCACACAGGGTTTTTCATAAGGGCACTAAATCACATTTTGAGGTTCAAAATGAAAAATTCCTACCCACGCAAGTTCCCCATTGCCTCACCGCACCGCCTCGGTTGAGGATGAGGCACCGCTGAGGTTCAAACACACAACTTCAGCTGACTTTTCCAAACTGAGTTTGTGACGGTACGTCGAGCTCTCCACAGGTAGCGCGTTCCAGTTCCCGCTATGTTCTTTTTACGGCCGATTCTATTGCTGCTCCTGGGATGTTGAGTCCAGAGAAGAGCTATCACCTGATCTGGCCAATTAATTACACAACGGCTAGAACGGGTTGACATATGACGTACCGTCACTACCTTTCTTGCAACAAGAGGGAGGGGGAAATTATGATGTACCTACCATCAATATTTCATCCCCTCTCTACCTTGACAAGTTGCAGATTACGGAGTTGCTATTGCGGCCGATTGATAATTACTACTCGTATAATAGTTGATCCATATCAGAAAACCGCGAGGAAAGTGGTTCTAAGAATAAAGACAATCAATGAGCGAGCCAAAACCACAGTAAGAAAAATCCACCGTGAGTCATGAGCTGTTGAAGAAATCATATTTGAATATATATTTTTCATGTTGCATGAATCAATTAGAGAGATTTTCAGAGAAATTATCATGTCTATTATTTTTCCAAATTAGTTCTGTAATTAGTTTAAATTCTTTGTTGATCGTATTGATTTCTTTGTATCGTGTCGTGTTGTGGCTGATATACATAATCAAAGATGGACCAGGCATCTGTCGAACTTGAGAGCTACTCTTCAGCAAAAAACTGTTTTTTTGTTTTTGTTTTGTTTTACAGCAGGGTTAACAAAATAAAATAACTTGAAATAAAGAATACGATGATGTCATAATTGATGGAATTGGTTTTGAATATAAAAGAGGACCCGCGGTATAGCCTCTGAAGTAGGAAATTGAGTTATTTCCTAAACGGCTGGGCTCAATAAAACCGTTTGGGGTCCCCAGAGTGTGTACCACCACAAAAAGTTATTTTGAAGAACGTAACGGATGCCGCTTTACCGGTATACCTATATTGGAGAAAGTCACAATCTAACTGGATATCCTATTAAGCCGAATCGGAAACAACGAATCGAACCATACAAGGTTCATACGTAGTTTCCGTTGTCCGATACGTTTCCCGTTGTAGTAAATTCAATAAGGTAGTCCGTATTTCCCACGTCGTGTACACTCATGTCTTGGAAATTATATTGAATCGAACAGTGTATTGATATCAAATAATTACTGTTGCTACCTCTTTGTTGTTCACCCTGTTTAGCTGTAGGAGGACAAGCCGTGGGTGTAATAGAGGTAATAGAGGTAATACGGGAGCTGTTGGCTACTCCGGTAAATAGCTATTCGGCGTTCAGGCCACCTGACCCCCTCTTGACCTAGACAAATAGGCAAAGGCAGTAGGAACCATCAACAATAATGTTGACGTTTATAACTGTTCCAAATGTCAACCAATTATTTATTTGTCTCTCAAATAAACGGCAAAGTGGCGGAAGCTCGTTCTAGAAAATCAGTAACATGTCGCATACAAAAACGTTAATAAATCCGGGGTTTTGCGCACATTTCAACCGGATCGCGCACATTCTTAAGCTCTCAAGAATACGGAGTGACGGGTTGTTTCTCTATGAAAATTCACATTTATGATTCAAATTTGCTACAGAAATGTCTGCCAAATTCTCTGACGGATTTTTATTTCGAAACCACATGCCATGTTTATCCTTGGACTTTACCGACTCCCCGATTTCGATCCTCACTAACGAATTTCACAAAGAATCGGCACCTCCTCATGAATTTCCATCCGAGTTTTATGAAATGAATGTCAACTTTTCACCTTGCTCATCGATCCCTTGTTTTGATGGACCCAGGGCTGCCAGTGGAGTAGGTAGCGCAGTATTAATAGATTCTGGAATGTATATATAGGTACATTCACTCTTTGATCCACAGTCAATACATGATCTGTGAGGCAGAAGAATGTGTGATCGTTTTTTAAAACTCTTTAAGCGCGCTACGAGCCACCAAGAAATGCGTCGAGTGTCATCCTTTAGTCAGGAACATCCTATTCAGTGTGGAGAGGTTGCTACAGTTTGGACTCTACTTCATTTTTTGCTGGGTACCGGGACTCTTGGTAATAACCGGAAATGAGATAGCTGATGATGATGCAAAACGAGCAATGCAACGTCCTTATTTGTGCACTTACGATCATCCGAATATCAATCAGTTGTGGAAAGAGCAGTAATGGAACAGCATCAAACATACTGGCAATAAGTATATAGAAAACCAGAAACACTGTTGGGAACTCATCTTGGTCTTCATCATGCCGAAGTATGAAGCTTTATTATGGTACAATATTCCACTCTCGTCGTAAGAAGGTTAACCTGACGCGCCTTCGAATTACACTCAACCGCTCAACTAACCATTTCCATATGTTCAGACCAAGAAACGCTTTACCTGGTTGTGCATTGTGCAACCTACAGATGGCAACTTAAGATTCATCATCTATTAACGGAATGTCCCACCTTTCGCTTACTTCTACCAAAAACGCCAAGAAGCCATCAACAGTTGCTAAGGAATAAATCAAATAACTTGTATAATATATTCAAAAAACTAGAAACATCATTAACACGATTGAGAATGGACGTCCATGTTATGGTACCCAACATTTCAATCTAATCAACACTATTCTTCCTTCTTCGAATAATTTCATTCACGGTTGTGGATAGCTTTTCCATAAAAATCGGGAAAACCTTGCAACGAGGTGTACCATGAAACTAAAGAATCCTATCCACAACTCTGAACTCGAATGGGGGCAAGGTAGTACGTCAGTTCAGTTGATGGTGGTAAAAATACGTATACAACAATAACCACTTGATAAAATGTAAGGTGAAAAATACTGGGTTTGCCAGTAAGCCGTGGTTTTTGGTTGACACTGCGAACATATTATTTGGAGACGGTGAGTAGGAAAGAGGGGTGGTTGAAACGGAGGGAGGAATCCATTTTTTCCGAGGTTATTATAGGTGGTTTAGCCAGAGGGAAACCGCAATCCCTGCTAAGTTATCGTGCTCCGTGAAAAAGAGACACGCCTCGCCAGCCCATCCGCCTCTCCATTCTCCCTACGGTAAATATGCTCTCAAAAACAAGGAATGAGGGCGCGTTCACGGGGTGAGTACGGATTTTCCAGACTCTTTCTTTCTCGTTTGCTCCCTTTCACTATCGTAGTACCACAGACTGCGTTCTCCTGTGCGGCGTTGGTGGTAGTTGCGGGTTTCTTTCCATTACTTCGGGTGCATCAGCCGTTCTGTTTGCCGTGGCCCCTCGTGTTACCTATTAATGGTGGAGGTCGTCAGTATTGGGATTTTCATTTACGGCATTTTACATCCACCTTGGAACCCACACTTTTGGCAGCCGGATCATTTCCTCAGAAATCGTCCGCTCCGAAAATTTCAAGATCGGGGAGAATCGACAACTATACAGTATTTCATTGGGAGTCTTCCTGTACGAAGATAGTGACTTATTGAAAGTATTGTCTAGGTATATATTCAGTTAAGTGGGAGACACGGTGATATTCAATTGTAGAACTCGTAAGGCATAACGCACAATGGGGAATTATCATCAATTTTTTTTCTGAAAGGTAATGGCTTAAAAGAAACCAATAATATTTGCAATTTTGCAATGATAGTCAAAATTATTCGGGGGTGTGACCATTAAACTCAGCGTCAGAAATAACATGGAAAACGATACCCATCACCTCAAACCATGAGCAGCCGTACAACACCCTAAAATACCCGATTTCCCCGGAAAAACGCGTTTTTCCGCATTTAAGCCCATTTTTCTCCCTCAATAAGGGGGAAAATTCAAATTTGACTATACCGTCGGAAAGCTGACGTTTCGAGGAAGTTTTTTCCGTCATCAGACAGTAATAAGAAGGCGATGATCGAGACCCACTGCCGATCAAAGGAATTGGTGGTTTCAAAAAATCAGGCAACTCCAATGTTTAGGCTTATTTTGACCCTTCAGTACTATTTCAAGAATTTCAGTTTGATATTAGAGAGACAGGAAATTTTATGCTCTTTCAAACAGTATAATCAATTTTAATTTTGCATTGTATCCAAAAATAGTTACAGCAGTTTTAGTGAGACAAGGTCGGAAACACCAAGAAAATCTAAAAATGAAAAGATTCGGGTTTTTAAGGGGTTTCCGGAAAAAATGTTATAGGACAAAAGTTGTTGCAAATTAGTTGTAAAATCGATCCCTTGAAGGAATGACACCTGTTAGGCAGACACCCTGTATACCGCACACCTTTTACACAGCTAAACAGGTGGGAGAGGATGTACCAACCACTTCACAAAAGGGGTAGACAGCAGATACAAATCTGTTCTACCTGTCGAGATCGAAATTTGAGTCTACCGATTCTTTACAATTGACGAAAACTAATATCCAACGAGCCAAAGAATGGAATGATGATCCCAGGAATGATGGTTCATGAGAAAATCAAATTTTTCTGCTCTTCTATTGTTATTTGGAATAAAATAACACTGTTAATACAAAGAAAAAAATGGTTTATTGTTCTGGTGTCGAGAAAATTCTGAATAAAATCTCAGCTGTTTGAAAAACATTGTTATTAAGGGGTTTCCGAAAAAAATGTTATGGGGACAAAAGTTGTTGCAAATTAGTTACAGAATCGATCCCTTGAAGGAATGACACCTGTTAGGTAGACACCCTGTATTGCTGGACATCGACAAAACTATCTCTAATGAGCTAATGACTCAGAGTCGCAGGTACACACAGTACAGCCTTGATATTCTGCCCATCAGAAGTTAAGGCCATTATGAACACCAGAAATGCTTGTGGATATTTATGCAAAATATGAAAGTAAAGAAAACCTACCGAGTTCGAACTATTACAATTACAAGCACGCTTCAAAACCCATCCTGGACCACAACTGGAACCCACGGCGGGTAGTTTTCCATCCCCAGCCATATTCTTTTTGCCAAAAGAAGTATTACGCGTTATAAGAAAGTCTTCTTCTAGAAAGGCTCCCGGACCTGACCTGTTAGTTCGACCTCTTCATGCACGCTCCACGGGCTCTCATCGCTCGCCTGGCCCACATGTACACATCTGCATTAAGAATAGGATATTTTCCCCGAAAATGGAAGCACGCCAGTGTGATAATGATCCCGAAGCCAGATAAACCAGAATCTGATATAAGTTCCTACAGACCTATAAGCTTACTTTCATTACTGTCAAAAGCTATTTAATCCCAAACTATCAGTTTGGGTTCAGAGAATCCTTGTCGTGTCCCCTTCAACTGCAGCGTTTCACTGTATTCATCAAATCCGCTTTCCAAAATAACCACATATGCAGGGCACCATACTTCGACGCCGAGCAGGCCTTCGACCGCCTGTGGCACGACGGCCTTCTGTTCAAATTACGCCCTCACCTCCCTAACAACCTATTTAGCCTGCTATCTCACTACATAACCGGCAGAACGTTCCATGTGGACATACAAGGAGAATCGTCTACGATCAGACCAATACTTGCAGGAGTTCCTCAAGGGGGTTGTCTTTCACCGTACCTATACACGATTTATTGCCACGACCTACCCCTCCCAGATTCACCAGATTTCTCAGCACTATACGCTGACGATATGGTTTATGCTGTGAGCAACCCTGACGCTGAAGCTGCCACTGCTCGCTTACAACAACTGCTTGACTGTCTGGGACATTGGTGCACCAAATGGCGGCTCAAGATAAACCCAAACAAATCAAAGACCGTAACATACTGTAGGGGATTCTCCAGTTAACTATGGGGTTACCTGACTGTGTATGTGACATAGATTGTTTGATTGTTTATGTGTTGCCATGTGGATAAAAGAATGACATCAGGGATGAATAAAGTTTGAGTTTGATTCGAGTCTTGAAAGCGAAAACTGTGTTTTTAATTATCATTACTTTAAGTAATTCTCGTTAGCGAATCATTAAAATACACTTACAAACGAGTCTTCACAAATCATCCCTTTCTCTACCTAAACGAAACTATTCCTGCTGCCACCTCTCACCGCTATCTCGGTCTAATATTGGACCAACGACTCAGATTCCATGACCACATATCACAGTTACCTCCGAAAACTAAAAACCAGAACCAACCAGCTGAAATCACTTAATATAACCCCAATGTTAGATAACCCCAATGTACAAGTCCACAATAAAGTTACGATGTACCTAACTCTCATTCGCCCCATATGGACATATGCGATTCCCATCTGGGGAAATTGTTCAAAGACGGAGTTTCGCAGAATCGAACAACAACAAAACGCTGCACCTCAGCACCGAATAATACATACTCCACCCTACGTCAGAAACAGAACCATTTATGATGACTTCAAAATCCTCACCCCCACCGAACTCCTCATCAAACACACCAGCACCTTCATCCGCAACAACCGTGACCATCTCAACCCTCTAGCAGCTGAAGGCCTGTCTCCACCCCCACCAACGCTCGATTAAATCGCCCTCGATACATTTTCTGTAACTTCACAGAAACTGAATGAACAGGATAGGTACCTGGAATATTTGAATTAATTTCCATTCTAAGAACTACGTTCTGAGTTCGAATTACCTAATATTACTGTAAATTTTTTTTTTTTTTGTTCACCTTGTCAATATGGTATGTTATGCTGATTAACGGTCATAAATAAAATTTCAAAAAAAAAAAAAAAACAAGATAAGAAGTTTTGTTCTCTAACTTCCAGGAGCATCAAGGCATCCTGTGAAAGAGTTTATACTCCATGCAATCAGAGGAATCCATGTTTTGGATTGATTTATCAAAAGCCCATGAACTGCACTTAACTTGACGATGCCGAAACTGTGGAAGGGCAGAGCATTATATTGACAGAGAAAGTGGAATCCGTCCCCTCATTGTTGCAGATCTGATTTCACCATGAGTTCTTCAGGTCTTGCGTTCAGGTATACGGATTCAATCCGGACGTGAACGCCATACCAAGCATCACTGACGATACTACATATTTCAGTCCCGGATCAAGAGCTATCAGCACGATCACCACCGGATACAGCGTAAAGAATTCAGACCTTCCAATCCTATATCTTGATGGTGAGCAGTGGCTGGCCTAACGAGCTGATTCACCTCCCTCTTTAGGGTTTGATGATCGAATGGAGACAGGTTGTATGAAGCGATGCAGAGTGAAGGAAAATATGTTGAGGTGCTCGCACAATATATGTTATTAGTTAATATTATATACCTCATTTTGAGCAGGGATCCAAGGTACAGCCTGAGTGTGTACGCTGATAATGTGTCCAATAAGGTGAACCCCCCCCCCCCCTCCCCCAATACTCAAAGCGCACGCTGTAGCAACATTGTTGTTCTGAATATTACACAATTGTTACCAACAATCAGATCAACTATATCGAATCAATCCTTCTGTTGCCGCTTTGATACATAGATTTAGAGGTATCAAATCAATTAGGATATGTGCTACTACATATTCTAAGGCCCGGTTTATCAATTACATTTGCAATCCTGATTAAAGCCTGACTAAGTCAAATCTCTGACTATCTCTCACATACCCGTTTATCAATTCACTTTAGCAGCTGACTATCCCTTATCAATGATTACCTTTGACTGGAAATTCGAGGCTCTGGTTATAATTTAACTACCTAGTCAAACTCTGATTTGCTGGCAGCCATATTGCATTTTTAGTATTCTGTACTATTTCCATTCCCATCTCTGTGCCAGTTTCGCGAATCTTTCATTCAAATAATACATTATTGTGAAATAGATTCAGATTTATGTACTCGTATTTACTGGGAAAGGGGATTCGGATTTCTCAGATGATAAAATGCCGGTAGGTAGGTACCTCCCTACGCGTTTCTTAGAAGGTACAAAATTCGTTTGAATCACACGGGGGTATGCCTGGAGTTCTCCCGAAATTACCCTTCAATAAGGGATTAGTTAATAATATCCGTAATAAAACAGGTTGTTCCAAACAAGTTATATCTATGAATTATTTTACCTACAGAGTTCAGCAGCGTCAGGAAAATGAAGGTCAGCACCACCAGTAAAGTTATTGGAAATTATGAACGTATTATCAAGTACCTACAAACGTTCATGAACGTTGAAGAAACGAGATAATTCATTACCCACTCAAAATGTAGTGAAGGTAGGTACTTACCGAATTATATTACCTATCGGTATCCATTTTCCGCTTTTATCTAGGTACGGATTATAGTACTACCTACCTACATATTTGAAAATATAAAAACCACTAGATATAAAATCATCGTGACATCTGGCCGTCTCGACAACGTTTTAGATTAACCCCCAGGCAAAATACATTTTTATCCATATCAAAATTCAGAATAACCTACCTTCCAGTTTTTTCGTAGGTACCTACTTGCCACCTGGTGAAGGAATCATTTGCTTATAAATAAAAAGATCTTCGTTTGCATAATTACTTGATGGGTTTCTCATTTCCCGTTTCTCATTCATTAGGCACACAGAGAAGAGGTTGGAACTTAAACATGATTTCGTCTCATTTGACACAGATAGGAGATAACGAGTTGGTAAAGATAATATTACCATGAAAACATAGTCCAACTCGCAGTGTTGCACCTTATTTTTGCGGGATTTTCATGAAATTGTAGTGGTAGCATCTTTTTCCCTAAGCTTAAACTCTGACTAGCTAACTAGCTGCTATTTAGTGATTGATAAACGCATTCCAAACCCTGACTAGTTGAAATCTCTGATTATCGTTAATCAGTTAATCTATTTGGAGTTTCAACTAGAGAATTGATAAACCGCCCCTAAAAGTAACTGATAAAGAACTAATGGTACCTAACTTTCCTCGATTCCTGTAGGCGTACCTTCCAGTGGTCTTTCTCCTGAACTCTCCCAGATTTGTCCACCAGATGTGTTCTAAGTCAGAAAGTAAGGGTTTGGATTCAACCTTTGTCCGCTTGACATGACATCGCAGGAAGGCGCAATCACCTTGACATGGCGCGGGGCGCCGCTCCTCGGCTCTTTATAGTTCAATAAGAGCGACGTGTGAGGAGTCATCACGTGACTGTGAGCGTGAGTATGTGGGGCATAAACCGGACGAAATGAGAAATGGAGGGATAGAGAGAACCAGCGACCCAGAGGACGTAAAATATGAGTTTCATTATGACAGTTGCTTTCAAAGAGACATATCAGGGATGTATTGTCGACGCCTTGGGATCAGAGTGAAGGATTCCCCATCTTGAGCCGCACTTTATCTACGACGAGAGGTGGGAAGAGTGGGCGGCCCACGTGGGAAGGTGAGGAGGAGGGTTATTATCAGGGCCTGAAAGGCGTTGAAAGGTGTAGTACACTCGTATAGAAGGCTCCCATCCACAAAAACCTATCAATACAAACGACAAATCTGCGGTCGGTCATCGCTCCCTTTACTCACTACTAAAGGCAAACGAAGGCAAAATACTTTTAAATTACAGCAACAGGAAACCAAACAATTGGAAAAACAGAGAATACAACAAAAACAAGGCTTCACACTACTTTCCTCAGCTGTATTTGGCCCTCAATCTATTTTTGTGGCGATGAGGGGTATTGGAACTTGTTTCTACTTGTTGTAAGAGTAAGTCCTGTGAATTTCATCAAAATCGGTAGAGCAGTTTAGGAGAAAAGCTAAAAAATGGGCTAAAAACGACGTTTTTTCACCTTTTAGGAATATTCTCTCCCCCTAATAATTGACCAGGAGGGCTGAAAATCTTAGGGTCTATTCCTCAGACAAGTAGAAACCAATCCTCGAAATCGGAATTCTTTTATGATTTTCGTAGGAGCCGCAATCATGATCATACACATACGTACATTTTGCTTCCGAGTCTATCAAGGTAGCGGAAGCATTGTT
>JAEMON010000001.1:77007622-77021253 GCA_030264115.1 Lygus lineolaris | reverse complement strand
GGGGGGGGGGGGGTGACGCACGCATAAATTTTACACTCACGGCCTCCAACCCGGTTAAAAATTAGGTGCCTATTGAAATAAAGTTCTGTGAATTTCAAATGGATTGGTAAATGTGTCTGGAAATGGAGCCAGGCATTTTTTTGAGAAATTGAAATGTTCAATTATTTTGACAGAGTAGAACGCGTCGGTTGCGGTGAGGTTGCCATGTTTTATATAGGACCTCGTCGGCCAGGAAACAATTTCCCTCTGTGCTCATCATTGGTGGGATCATTTAGGGCGGCTCAGAGAGGGGTCTATTGGCCGTAGGAGCACATTGCGGTGAAATGTTGGGCCGTTTCTCCCTCCACCAGCCCACAGCCAACCACCCTATATTCCCACTCCCCTACACCCCCCTACCAGACCTTCCTCCGCAGCTTACGTATAAATACTGGTTACCCTGTTGTTCGCTTATCCTTCATGATGAGCTCGACTGATAAGGGGTGCAGGGATGGCATTTATTCTGGGGGACACTCATCAATCAAGTTTTTTCAAATTCATTCGTAGAGATGGTCCTTTAGGTGAGTATCTCTACTGGTTACTGATATTGGTTAGAATCACCTTACCCTTAAGGGGCCAAAAAGGCCCTCAAAAATGCCTGAATCTCGCTATCAAAGGGTTTATAGGAACTCTCATTATAATATTATTAGGTCCTAACTACTGCTTAGGACCAATAAGTTAAACCGAATAACTGCCCCTTCCCCTTATCATTTCGGCGTTTCACAGTTTTCCCGTTTTCTCAGTCAATCTCCATCGGATTTTGATGCGGTTAGCGGCATTCTTCCTATTCTATTATTCTCTTGGAGGATGGCAATTTGATTTTAGCGAATTTTCGAAGAAAATGAAGCTATTGCAATGGCTTCAAAATTTTTGTAATGCAAATTTTTGACAATTTCCTCCATGGAAATCCGTTTTAGACCATTCTAAAACGATTCCTACTGAAATTTAACACTTTTTCATATGTGTATATATATATATGTATATATATTTATACATATATATATGTACATATATATGTGTGTGTGTGTCACTCCAGACGATATCTGCCCGAGCGATCGAGATAAAAAATCCAAAAAAAAATTTAAAATGTCAATTATATCAAAAGTAAGGCTGAGTTCGTTGGCCAGAATTTATGGAGTACTCCAAAGGGTCAAATTTTGAAAATTTAGTTTCAAAAATCGCTAAAATACGTGTTTTTTGAGGTTTTGGATGTAAATTTCCATCTGAAACATAGGAACATATATGGTATATTCGGAATCAGCGTGAAATTTCCTGTAAGAATCACCCACCAAATCGGTTAAAATTATTCTTTGAAAATTCGCTCATCAACTCATGCTGAATGAATAGAACTTTTTTCTAAAAGGATGTGAAACGAACTATTAGAACCCATAGTGACGTTATTAAATCATAGGCTATTCCAGAATATCACACTGTTCCACACTGTATCACACTGCCTTCAACATAGTTCATAGCCAATTGTTTAGTAATGAATACATATAACTGCGATGCAATGTAAGAGGAAAGTTCCAGTAACGTAGAATTACCAGGTATAAATGATCGAATCACCATTTTCAACGAAATAATCACCTCTATCATTCTAACGAATTCGATACCAATTTCAAGAAAACTTAAAAACCCATAGGATAGTTACTTGCTGATCTGATTCCGAACATTGGTACCACATGATACGAATCCAAAAATTGTGGAGATGAGCAATTTTTTAATATCCCCTTTTAAAATTTTGATGTGTACAAATTCATCGAAATTTCTGGCCCATATCAACTTTCTTCAGATATTATTGACATACTGGCACCACCTGCGATTATTTAAAATGATCCAAAAAACGGCTGTGTGGAAGTGGGATGAGTGTGGAAGCATTTTCTGTTATCGTTTCAACGGTTTTCCGCATGTTGTCGCCTCTTCAAGGAATGTAGATAAACAATGGTAAAGAACTCATGGTAAAGAATGTTGAGTGACGGCCGGCCCTAAATTTAGACACCTGCTATCAATTTTAAATTTTTTAACAAGAAAAATGTACAACCCACAATTTGTTCTTTGGAATGTCTTCACCTAAAGAAGACCAAGGCCTTATTGATAGACCAGTATAGAGTACTACCATAGATATCCTAGTAAATTATGAACCTTAACTAAGTGGACTAGCCCACACTTGACCAATCCTTTACCTACATTCCGTGAAGAGGCGACGAAATGCGAAACATGTCGGAATGATGCGACAATACATCTGCTTACCTGGAAGGAAGCCAATAATTGCTTCCACCGGCAACCCACCGTATCTATCAACACTATGGCTACCCAAAAGCACAGCAATGATCCTATTAAGAGATTTTCAAATTCAGCTTACATACTCACCTATTTTTTCATCACATATCGAAGCCCTCCCTTTAATTATCCACAGCTTTATTAGCAAATTTTCGAAGAAAATGAAGCTCTTGCAATGGCTTCAAAATTTATATAATGCAAATTTTTGAACATTTTCTTCATGGAAATCCGTTTCAGAGCATTCTAAAACGATTCCTGAAATTTAACACACACACACACACATATATATATATATATATATACCTAGTTAGCAGCAGCAGTATAGCAGCTCGTTGGCCAGAATTTTAGGAGTAGGTACTCCAAGGTTCAAATTTTGAAAATTTAGAGTCAAAAATCCCTTTTAAAAAACGCGTTTTTTTAGGTTTTCGGTGTAAATTACTATCTTAAACATAGGAACATATGGTATATTCGGAATCAGCGTGAAATTTCCTGTAATAATCACCCATAAAATCGGTAAAAATCATTCTTTGAAAATTCGTTCATTAACTCATGTTGCATGAATGGGACTTTTTTTTTGGCTAATTTTCAGGAGAGTCAAAATACCAGTCCCGCGAAACTCGAATATAAACTCCCACCAACGTATATGAAAACATTGTGACTGACTTACGATGATGTAACGTGACAGCTTTTTATTCCTTTTCGATTTAATTATTCTTAAATAAGTATAATAATATGACTGCTCGAAGGCCGAAAAATTTAAGAAAACATAGGGTGAAATTTTATTATTGAGAAAAGCGGAGTAGTTTCAGGAAAAGGGCGTGTGGAGCGCTGCAAGTGGAGAAAGTTGGATACCACGATATTCCGCCAGAGACCGCTCAAGAGGAGAGCAGTTTCGTTCGTTCCAGCCGCTAGGAGAGCCCCCCTCGCCAACACGTCACCCTCTGAGGGTGGATGACGTCAATTTCCACCAATCCCTGCTCAGAAGGGAGGCGGAGCTGAATTTCGAGCTCGATTTCGGCCTATATAAGCGACGTGCAGACGGTGAAATCTTCAGAACATTCCGGTCTCCTAGAGACAACGGCTCCGACTACCAGCGATCTTCCGGTTCCCATCAAGAGGGAACAACGGCACCACCTCCAGCGAACTTCTAACCTCACTAGAGGACTACTTTCCGGTTCCCTTCAAGCGGGAACAACGGCACCACCTCCAGCGAACTTCTAACCTCACTAGAGGACTATTTTCCAGTTCCCTTCAAGAGGGAACAACGGCACCGTCATTCAGCGAGTTTTGCCCATATTTCTACCTCAGAACTAACCTCCCGGTTCCCATGAAGAGGGAACAACGGCACCGTCATCCTGCGAGCTTTGCTCATTCCTCCACCTCAGAACTAACCTCCCGGTTCCCGTCAAGAGGGAACAACGGCACCGTCGTCCAGCGAGCTTTGCCCAATTCTACACCTCCGGACTAACCTCCCGGTTCCCATCCAGAGGGAACGACGGCACCGTCATCCTGCGAGCTTTGCTCATTCCTCCACCTCAGGACTAACCTCCCGGCTCCCCTCAAGAGGGAACGACGGCACCGTCATCCAGCGAGCTTTGCTCCCAACTCCACCCCAGGACTAACCTTCCGGTTCCTAGCAAGAGGACGACGGCGCCAATCTTTTCATCACCTCCTCATCTTCCGGTTCCCAGCAAGAGGGAACAACGGCTCCGCCCCAGGCTTGTGCCAATGCGTATCTTTCCTGTGGGATTCACCACCTCTTCATCGCCCGGTTCCTAGCAAGAGGACGACGGCACCGATCTTTTTCCGGCTCCACTGAATGGGAGTAACGGCAACGCCCTTGCGCAGCAACCCCTATTTAGGACGTCTGGCGGAGGACATCGGCGATTGGTGGACCTCCAGCATACCCCCAGGGTACCTGATCTCCACAGTCGACCACTACACATCACGGACCCAAAGCCAAGGCAACGGGTACCCTGATATCGCAACCTGAAGACCAGTGTGAGCACATTTTCGGCCCCGGTATTCCCAGCACTCATATCTCTGAGTTTGTCTGGGTACCCTTCAGTTGATCACACCCTCAGGACTACGCAAGAAGAAGAAGAACATCGTGCTTGTCTCTTATGAACACAGAGCAAGAGCTAACCCTGTGTCGGTAAATTTCTCTCCGGCGGCATCAGCAGAAGCAGAAGAAATCTCGGAAGATCACCAGTCAAAGCGAGTCAGGCTCAGCCCCTCCTTTTACCGATCTCTCCTCCTCGACTTTGTCATGTATTTGCAGTAGTAAATAGTGCTAAGTCAAACTGAATTTGTAAACATTTTTGAGGCCAGACAGAGCCAAATTATATTTCGATTGTATATTGTGATACTAATATTCTTTTTATTTCTTAGCTATAAGAAATACCCCCGCTCAACGCTACCAAACCCTGTCATACGACAATACTATTATTATCATATTAATATCTTACCAATCATCAATATATCAATGATTCATTAACACCAATCACTAATATAAAACTTTATATTATGAGGTGTTCGGGGAGAAGGTGACAATATGGCCTAAAGGTTTTAGAGGATTCACGTGCTCCCAATTGATTTTCCGTTGAACTAACTTATTAAGATCGATCCGCCTTGAAATTGCGTGTCCAGTGGTATAATTAACTCATTTTCGCCAAAATTGACGACGTGAGGTGGAGAAGTGAGGTTTGTGAGCTTTTAATGGAGTTTACTTTTCACGCTCGTCATTTTAAGGAGTAGGTTGTGTATCCAAGAAACTGAGGATGTCATCCACACTTCATCATCATTTTTCTAGCCTCTAATTCTTACTAAAGCAATATTTTATTCTTAGAACTCAATGATCTAGTGAACATAAATAATGTATTATATGTGTACCTACTCACAAGAGTCGGCAAAAGAACTTTGGAATACAAAAACCTCCCTCCTCCCCACCTCTTCATTCATGTAAGGGTAGGTAGGTTATCACCTTTTGAGGTCAAAAAATCGATTTCTTCCTATTTATTAATCTGTGCCGTATAACCGTTTGGTTGTGTGTGTGAGGTAGGGACGATGTGGTTTTGTGCTACTGGAGAGCTAGTGTGGTAGGGGGAACATCCATTTCGGTCCTCTCTGAGGAGAGTGCAACGTTGTAACCCTTGGCCTTCTTGACTGTGGGTTAAATTAACTTAAAATCAAGAAGGAGCCGAGTCACAAATCCGGAAGAGTGTGGATATCCTGTGGTTTTTCTGCCTATCAGATCAGCTCAGTAAACAAATAACCCACAAAACCACTGCTAATTGGAACTGAGGGCATACCAAATAATGTCAGTTCCACCATCCTATATCTATAGAATGTTTCTAATCGATGGAAAAAATAAATTCTTAAATCGGACGTTTAGAAATGGGTAAAACGTATTTAATGTTAAAATAAAATAAAATAAATAGAAGTGTTCTACCAATTTGAAATGTCCACTAACTGATTCTATGTATACGTCAATGAAGTGACTGCCCACCCAACTTGGTTGACGTTTTTCCAGATAGAGTCCCAGACTCCTCAGACTAGCCACACATTGTACCTACACCGTAATAATTAATCATTGTCAATCTTCATCTCCAAAGCGTTTCAATCTTCATACACGAAGGATTCGTGATACAAGACGCTAAAGGTCGTCGTCCATTTTTCGATATCGCAGCAGTGGAAAGATTTATAAGCAAGGGGTTCCTCCCGCTGCGTTGCTCGACTCGCATTGTCCAACTCGCCATTTGCAACAAGGAGTGATCCATATGTACCATATGAGTTGTCCCCCAACAACACATATCGCCCACTGAGGGTTGCTGTTTATACTGGTAGCTAACAGCTCTCTTGTCTCTCGGTTTGGATTTGAATGTTTGACATGCTTGAAAGGCTCGAGGATTCCATTACCACCCCGTACCCGGGCCTTTCCGTTGTTTTCGCGTAGATGTAAGTTTTTTGTATGGCAGGAATGTGGAAGTTTTTTTCCTTTTACGTTTGAAAAAAAGGAGCCGCGGTCGTTCTCTATGGGACAAAGCATCTTTTGAATGACTGGCAACCATTTTTGCTTTCTCATCTCCGTCCACTTTTGGAGAGAGCAGATAGCGAAACCCTTTACGACGAGTATCGTGATTCTTGCCTTTTGGACATGAGAAAAACGGAATGAGAGTAGGTTGGTCGTGAGTTATTTACCATAGTGATCTCTCTGAATCATGGTGTTCTCGATGTTCATGGTCATTTTTTCTACCTATTAAAGTTATTGATGAGAGCTTGCCAAAGTGATTTTATTGTGGGGTAGGTAGCCATTTGGCTGGAAAGCCATTTTTGAGAAAAATTTTCTTATTGCATCCACTCAGACATTAGCTTCCGTTATCACAGTAAATTTTCATCCTATTGAGGTTGCTTCTTTGATAGGTAGATATTTACTACTGTGATATGAATGTTAGTAAAATAAATGGGGTGTGCCCATGGTTATTGTTTACTTTTCGAAATGATAGAGCTCGGTGAGACCTTTCCTAAAAGGTGCAACACGAGGGGTATGAGCGGAAAAGGGTCTTGAATTAACCGGCTCTCCTCAGCGGCCAAAACATTCTCACGTCTCGCCCCTCTTCCTAGTTATTTTTGAGACGGAGTTTTGAGCTGAAAATTGGGACATAGGGGATTTCGAGAGGATTCCTTCTGTGGTGTGGGTTGAATGTGTGACGGTAAAGGAATTTCATCATGTCATTTCGACTGATAGATTCCCGATTCTTGAAAGCTACGGCGATTAGGAGGATAATGTCTGAACCAACAGCCCTGCATCTCTCTCCTCTGAGCTAAGCTGATTAGTCAAACACTATTTCCGAAGGTATTCAAACAGTTACATTCGCCTTACCTTTCTTGAAGCTCGGTGGAGGGAAAAACTACGATGTATGGGCAGCTGGTTTACCCCCTCCACCATAAAAAATCAAATGATACTTCCTCTGTATTTTTAAGGGCTAGGTAATTGTAATGAATATTCTTCTGTAAATGTTAAGAATATTATTACTTACCTTCGAGGCTAATCATGGATAGATAGTGATGAATGATGTTGACGCTGGGGGGTCCCCAAGAAGTTGCTTCAAATTCACCCTGTCTTCTATGATTTTTAAGGGCTAGGTAATTGTAATGAATATTCTTCTATAAATGTTAAGAATATTATTACTTACCTTCGAGGCTAATCATGGATAGATAGTGATGAATGATGTTGACACTGGGGAATCCCCAAGAAGTAGCTTCAAATTCACCCTGTCTTCTATGATAAACACGTTTTCTAGGGCTGTAAAAAGTTTAAATGCGACTATTAACGCTATGACAATATAAAAATTTGCTAAATACTTCTTTAATACTATTTATAGAGCCAGAAGAAGAGCACCTAGTATTGTCTGAAAGGGCTGCTAAGCCAGCTAGCATTGAAAAAAAAAAAAAATTTTTTTTGTTTTCTTACTCAACCTGAAACCTCGTGACAAGTTCCTTGAGAAATTCGCTCTTACCCAACTCGATGACTGGAACTTATTCAATTAATCAACAACTCCTTCAAATCATAAAATGGCAGTTTGGAATGACTAAACAGTATCATGAATTTATTCTCATGCCGAAAGCAGATAGAGGGTTTGATGTGTTCCCATTTCACACATCTGAATCACTACTCCGTTATCTAGCGCCCTCTAATTCCTTGGGGCGGCGAAAAAATCGGAGTGTGCTGGCGGTTCGCGTTGAGTTATCGCCGAGCCCCCGACCTGAATAATCATTCGGACAGGGCCGAATGTTATATGAGCAGAGATAACGGTACCCACGGGGTTCCTGAAACCGTGATTAAAGAGAAAATATTACTAAGCAACCGAAGATTATCATAATGTACAATACGGGTATGATAATCGATCCCGTTGGCACCCTTTCATAATTTGATGGTGGAGGTTGTAATTTATAGAGGAGTAAGATTATATGTAAGCAGCACTCAAGTTCGTAAATAAGATCGTGGGTCCCACCCGCCAACGATCCACCCCACCTGCTTCATAATTTCACTACCTCCTGTGGGGTCGTCTGTTATTACATCTTTCGTGATGGAGCTCTTTCGGCGTAAAAGCCCTTAACAATAATTGTTTGTTTCGCTTCTTGACACACAATAATACGATCAACGACAGTTAATGGTGGAATTAAATATAAATGGTTAACGAACCCTTATCTTGCGACAAGAATCAATTATTTTTGCACTGTAAGAATCACCAGAATACGCAATAACAATCTCACCGCATATCTGAGCAATACCATTTATGGACGTTCTCAGCGATAGAAAATTTCGTCCAGGAAAGCCATGGAATTTCATTTTAGATTACCTGGGTAACCCTATCAAGAATGGAGTCCAGAAGTTCCACACTTTTGGTTAATTATTTTCGGCGATGAACCATTGGAATCGAGAAAGGAAGAGACATTTCCACCTCAAAGCCTCACTTCAAAGTACGATGTTTGGTTCACTCGTCCCAGTTTTTTCCATCGTCGCTGTTATATTTAATTATATTGATCATCCAGATGATTCAGGAGATGTTTCCTGTATTATGTTTTTTTTTCTCGTTTTCATCTATTTTATATGTTTTTTATCTATTCAACTTAGAACAATCATCATTTTCTTTAGAGTCTAGGGTTCTGCACCAGTGATATTTCAAAGCTCGAGCTGAAACGTGAATAAGACCAAATAATCTTAAAAACTTCATTGGGTTCTGTTTAAGACAGAATTCAAGTTCAGGAAAATTACGAGTAAAGTGTCTATGGAAGTATTGTGGTCAAAATTGTAGGAAATTGAGGGAAAGAAATGTAGAACATGAAGAAGATTCTGCCTTTGCTAGTCATCTGAATGAATCCAATCATAACTCTAGTTTTGATCTAAAAATAAACAGTTCGTAGAATTTCTTCATTTTGTCCGAAGGGAGGCATGATTAATTAAAATTGATGGGTCTGGTAATTACTTATCATATTTCACAATTAATAAGTTCGTTTCTGCAATAACTCATCCACCTCCCTCCCCTATTCATAGTGTTTTACCTTCAACAATGTTTGAGCCCCCTTTCACGTTGTCTGGCCTTCTTTGGCGATTGTTATTTATTCTACTTCCTCTTCAACCCCCACCACTGTGCAACCCTTTCAATTTGTGTGCACCTGATAGTAAATGGTTGATTTATCCCATAGTTCGATTGCACAATAAAAAAAAAAAAAAAAATCACCTACCATATTCAAGTCCAAATCATTACTTTTTTAATCAGGTGCTTGATGGTTATTTAGCTGGTAAGCATAGAAGAAATTAAAGTTTGTATACGGTTAACAAGCATTTCTAACTGATTGAATTCGAGGGAATACCCTTATAAAACATTGATTTTTTCAAGTCTACATCAGGGAAAGGAAAACAATTGGTTGCATGATAAAAAAGTTTGAACACTGCCAAATTTTTATTTGGTCTCATTCTGTCAAAAATTTGATGGACTATCCAAATTCATTAACAGAAGTTAGTTGTAGCTAACTTAGATGATACGATTTCGTTCATCAAAGGAGGGGGGGGGGGGGGGGGTGAAAAATTCATCAGTCTTAGGTCGAGCTCTCGGCGTTGCCAGTCAATGGCGGGGGACGATGGGGATTTTTTCCTGGGCGACCTGCCAAGAACGTTGGGAGAGTGTAGAACTAAGTTGCTCTCAGTTTCTTGTTTTAAGAATCATTTTGCCTGTCAATAGTCGCTTTGCCTTGTCAACAGTGTAACCTCAACGTCGCAGAACACCCTCCCTGGCTAGTTTAAAGGGAGTCCAATGTATATAGGTCCTTTTTGGTTAAAAAAAAAAAAAATAATAATAATAAGCTATCGCTATACACAGGAGTGTGGAAATTCGCTCTGGGAGGGAGACGCGGGATACATGTCGATTTATCGGGGATCCCTGAACCACAATACTATACTCACCCTCCCTCCTGGTAGGTTCTCCCTTACGATTCAACATTCCAACGTGTAGGTTATTTCCTTCAAGCTCCTGGTCTCGAGTGATTGCGACAAACCTCCACCGCCTTGTAAATACGCCTCCTTCCGTCACAACAACGCTTCACTTTCGCGACGTATCGACACATGACGCATTGACTCCCTCGTTTTTTTTTTTTCGTTTTTTTCGGTGGGAGGGACCTCGTTCTTCTTTTCAAATTGACTGCATCACTCAGGATTTTTCGTACTCCTTATCTTGGTAGACTTTGGTAGGCAAAGCAAAGATGATGGAACTAACATCCGCGAATGAACCTTACCAATGGGTCTCAAGTTGGCCAAATTTGATCTGGAATACTATTTACAATTGATAATTGATGGGTAAAATTGAACTGAAAAACGGCAACCACCTAGCGGTGTCGCCAGGAACGGGGATTATTACTCTTTATCCCTGCTCCCAGCGATTTTGGTGAAGTATTATTTTGAATCCATCACATGATTTTGTGTTTTTATGAACTCTTTCATAATTTTCCAAAACTTATAATACTATTTCTTTTCTGGTGAATGAAGCCTATGAATCGGTGACACATTTCATATACTCATATTTCATGGTGACATATTTCACACCACGATTTATTCACCAGCGAATTTTCGTCATGGATCGAATTCTCCGACCTGACGTTTTGAACTTGGATCCTGATTCTCCATCTGCTGCAACGCAGTGGCGTCACTGGCACTATCAGTTCCGGAACTTCCTGAGAACTGTGGCCGCCGATGAAGAAGACAGGTTACGTATTCTCATGAACTTTGTCTCATCTCAGAATTTCGAATACGTGAGTTTGTCTGGCACCTACAATTGCCATTGCTATTCTGAAAAGTCTCTTTAAACAACCAGCGAATGAAGTAGTAGCTCGAGATTTACTATCAATTCGTTATCAAAACCCAAATGAATCTATAGACCGATACTTGGAGCCCCTGAAGCTAATGGTAAGGATTGTCAGTTTAAGGCAGTTTAACGGTATTCACAGAAGGACGTGAATACCTTTGTGAATTTATGATAGGTAAATCGAATGCTCGTGTTTCCGTGTGTGCTTCGCTTAATGGAAGAATTGTGTTCTCTAATAATCTCTGACGAATCGATGAGTTCAGTAATCCGCGGATAAAAGCATTTCGGATTTAGTCTCAGCAGTGACTGCCTTAAACTGACAATCCTCACTCATTAGCTTCAGGGACTCCAAGTATCGGTCTTTAGATTTATTTGGGTTTTGATTACGAATTGAAAGTAAATGTCGAGCTACTACTACATTCGCAAGTTTTTTAAAGAGACTTTCTAGAATAGCAATGGCATCATTGCAGGTGCCAAACAAACTCACGTAGGTATTCAAAATTCTGAGATGAGACAAATTTCATGAAAATACGTAACTTGGAAATTGTAACCTGTCTTCTTCATCAGCGGCCACAGTTCTCAGAAAGTTCCGGAACTGATAGTGCCAGTGACGCCACTGCGTTGCTGCGGATGGAGAATCCAAGTTCAAAAAGTCAGGTCGGAGAATTCGATCCATGACGAAAATTCGCTGGTGAATAAATCGTGGTGTGAAATAATGTCTCACCGATTCATAGGCTTCATTCACCAGAAGAGAACTAGTATTTCAAGTTTTGGAAAATTATGGAAGAGTTAATAGAAACACAAAATCATCTGATGGATTCAAAAACGTACTTCACAAAAATAGCAGGGATAAAGAGACCTCCAAGCTATCTAGCAGATTTTGTTACCAAATGAATAGGGAGTGAGGATGAGGGACAACTACAGTGTAGTTTCATAGAAATCGTGTTATTGTTACTGCACGAGATTTCATATAGTTTGTGGAATTACTTTTCCCTTTTGAATTTAGCTGACTATAAAACCTATGTTGAGGTCAACTAGTTTTATATCAGCCTTCCTGTTCTACTATCTTCGGTATCCTAGAACCCTCCCTCGTTATAATCGAATGGCTCTGATTTGATCGGAATATTCCCACATTTTAGCAAACATCAATTTATAAAATAATGTACTTACCTAGTAGCTAGTCAGGAACCAGATTATTTTATGTAATGTTGACGTTTATTCCGACGTCAGATATAGAAGTTGTTACAAAATGTTTGGCCAAAACAAGTAATTGAGTTCGTTCAATTTCATACTTAACTATTCGATTAAGCGTTAAATTTTCTTCAACGAGAAAGTATTGGAAACTAACGCCAATGTGGCTAATTTTGTAACGGAATAGAAGTATGGCCATTTTTCTCGAATGTCAGGTTGCAGATACTACTTTTATGCTTCTGACGGCAGGAGGTATTACACTCTTGGTATTGCTCTTCACTCTTGGTTATCCCGTATTTGTTTAAATAATTTAACCATCATCCTTGGTTTTAAGATGATCTTTTTATTATCAGGTACGCATGTCTAATATTTCAGTCTGTGATCAATCACCCCCGAACAGATTTTTTGCAAAACGACGGCAAAGTCCCCGGCCAGGTTAAAGGCGCTAAAGTAGATGCCGCACACCCTCCCCCTAATAATGAAATCGGCTTTTATTGACTTTGATTAAGTAACTAAGTTCGTACCTAAATACATATAGAAAATTGCACAACTTTCCCCGTCAAATTTGAACGTGATGCAACCCACGCTACTTTCCACGTAACTTTTTGTGACGATTTCAACGAAACCAGTTCAACTCAAAGTGAGCTGTTCAGATTTCATTGTCAGGATCTCCAAAATACTAAGTCCACTCCTCTCTGGCGTGTTCGCGGAAAACAAAGCATGTCAACCAAATTAAATTATTAAGTAATTTATTCTAATTATTGATTTAATTGAATTGTCTCATTATTGATTTACCTAATCATTCATCTAATTACCTTAATCATTAGTTGAATAATTTACTGAGATTATTAATTTATTAAATAAATTATTCTTTACTGATTAGATTGTTACTTAATTATTTAAATTATTATTTAATGCAAATAAACATAGGAACATCTCGACCACCCAATGGATGGAAAGAGGAAATCGGCGGCCAAGAACGAGCATGACATAACTCAATATCCCTAACTTTTAAGGAGAGGAAAAAAACTGATTCCCTAACTACTTATATAACGAAAAATTTACTTTTTAGCGAATTTTCGGAGAAAATAAAGCTATTTCAATGGCTTCAAAATTTTTTTAATGCCAATTTTTGAAAATGTTAATGGAAATCCGATTCAGACCATTCTAAAACGATTCCTGAAATTTAACATTTTTTTATACGTAGGTATATATACGAGTATATATATTGAGGAGGTTGATAAATGACCAAGCTAGTCGTCT